>CAJUUM010000031.1:1800000-2083120 GCA_910589415.1 Malachius bipustulatus | reverse complement strand
TACTTGCATTACATGCTACTTTACTTTCGACTTCGAGAATTGAATCGTCCGAGTGGTATATCGATTCAGGTGCTTCAGCTCATATGACTCTTCGTGAAGACTGGTTACGAGATAAATCTGCTACTGCTCAAAAGGAAATAACTGTTGCAAATAACGAGAAACTGCTGGTGAAAAATTCTGGGAATGTTTCAGTTTCATTGAGGGTGAATGACCAAGAAAAGGAAGTAGATATAAAAAACGTTATGTTTGTGCCAAATTTATCAGCCAATCTATTGTCAGTAATACAATTGACAAAAAAAGGTTACTCTGTAGAATTTAATTGTCATGGCTGTCAGATTCATGATGATAAAGGAAATTTAATTGCAACTAGAAGCATCAAAAATGATATGTACTGTTTAGATTGCTCTGTAGATACTGCTGCAATGGTGAAAAATTCAAAGTCTGATTTTGAGTTATGGCATAGGAGATTGGGACACATGTGTATTGATAAAATGAAAATCTTAGGAAAAGATTTACCTGCAGAAGTTCAATTTAAAGATGTTGATGCTGTATGCCCGGTTTGTATAAAGGGCAAACATCACAGATTGCCATTCAATCACAAGGGTGAACGGGCTTCCGAAATGTTACAGTTGGTACATTCTGATCTTTGTGGACCCATGGAAGAAAAATCTATCGGAGGTGCGAAGTATGTTTTGACGTTTATTGATGATTATTCAAGGAAAGTTTTCATCTATTTTTTGGAAACTAAAGATGAGGTGGAGGAAACATTTGGAGATTTCAAACTTCATGTTGAAAATCAGAGCGGAAAGAAAATCAAATGCTTGCGTACTGATAATGGTGGTGAGTACAAGAGTAAAAGTTTCCAAAATTTTCTGAGGAAGAGTGGTATAATTCATCAAACAACGGTGCCGTTTACTCCAGAACAAAATGGCTTGGCCGAACGAACAAATCGATCAATTGTGGAAAAGGCCAGATGCATGCTGTTTGATGCGAAACTAGATAAACAATTTTGGGCAGAAGCTGCTTCAACTGCTGTTTATTTGCTGAATAGATCCCCTGCAAGAGGTTTGAAGAATTTGATTCCTGAAGAAGTTTGAACAGGCAAGAAACAGAATCTTGAAACTCTTAAAATTTTTGGATGCAAAGCATTTGCTCATATTTCAAAAGAGAAGAGAAGAAAATGGGATCCTAAATCGCATGAATTGATCTTTGTTGGTTATTCTGAAAATGTCAAGGGTTACCGATTATTTAATCCAAAAACCAGAAAGATAATGTTGAGCAGAGACGTGTGTTTTGATGAACATAATTTTGATCGCATGAGGTAAAGTGATGAAGATGTCTTTCCAATGTTTTTAAATGACAGTGAAGTCAGAACTGAAGATCAGAAGCAAACTGATGAACAGTTTAATCCTGTGGGGGTTACTGAACAAAATGAAAATGAACAAAAGGTTGAAGTTGATCGAATCAACGATATAGAAATTATTAATGAAGATTCTTCAGATGATGAACCTTCACAAATTGAATCAAGATACCAGCAAATGGAAGATTCAACTGTTAGAAGATCGCAAAGAAAACCAAAGTCAGTTATAAGGGAAGATTTTGTTTCATATAAAATTAAAAGTTCATATGTCGAAAATGAACCAGATCCAATGACTGCTGAAGAAGCAATGAAGAGTCCAAACAAGGAACACTGGCTAGAAGTAATGAGAAGTGAGTATGATTCTCTCATAGAAAACAATACCTGGGATTTGATAGATTTACCCAAAGGGAAGAAAGCTATCAATTGTAAATGGGTTTTCAAGACAAAATCTGATGGAGAAGGCAATATTGAGCGTTTTAAAGCTCGTCTTGTTATCAAAGGATATGCACAAATTAAGGGCATAGATTATGAAGAAACCTATTCCCCTGTAGTACGTTATAGTTCCATCCGTTATCTGATTGCATTAGCTGCAAAATATAACCTAGATATAGATCAGATGGATGCTGTCACTGCATTTTTGCAAGGTGAACTATCAGAAGATATTTACATGGTGCAACCAAAGGAATTTGTAAATAGTGCATTTCCAAGCAAAGTGTGCAAGCTGAAGAAAGCCATGTATGGCCTCAAACAGGCAAGTAGAGAGTGGAATAAGAAACTAGATAATGTTCTGTCTAAAAGTGGTTTAAGAAGATCAAAAGTAGATCCCTGTATTTATTATAAAATTGATGGACGAACAAGGATTTATGTTGCTGTACAGGGTGTCCCAGATTATTCAAAGCGGTCTCTGTAGGCCAAACGATGGATTTTTTCAAAAATTTTTTTGCAAATTCAAGTACAGGATCACCATGGCCATAATTTAAAATTATTTTGGAGTATACAGAGTGTCCCATACGAGAGTGGCATATCAAAGTTATGTTTTTTTAAATGGAATGCTCCTATGTTATTGCATTTTTAGATTGCCTGTGAAGAAAAAAGAAGATTCGCTTTTACAGTTGGTGTTTAAATTCAGAAGTTTTTGAATTATAAACAAGTGAAAATCGTCATTTTTCAAGTTCAAGGCCCTGTACAACGAAAACGGTTCAAGATAGAGAAAAACGGCTTACATGTCCCTATTTTACTTTTTCATGTACTATTCTATGGTATAGAAACATTTGTACTTTCTTTGATTTTTTTATTTGGCGACGCGTGGAGAAATCTCAGAATTTTTCAAATTTTTTATCACATTGTATAAACATTTTATCTACATCATGGGATAGTACATGAAAAGTTAAAATAGGGACATGTAAGCCGTTTTTCTCTATCTTGAACCGTTTTCAATGTACAGGGCCTTGAACTTGAAAAATGACGATTTTCACTTGTTTATAACTCAAAAACTACTGAATTTAAACACCAACTGTAAAAGCCAATCTTATTTCCTCTTCTCAGATAATCTAAAACTGCAATAACATGGGAGCATTCCATTAAAAAAAAACATAGCTTTGATATGTCACTGTCATATGGGACACTCTGTATACTCCAAAGTAATTTTAAATTATGGCGATTGTGATTCTGTACTTGAATTTTCAAATTTTTTTTTGAAAAAGTCCATCGTTTGGCCTACAGAGACCGCTTCGAATGAGCTGGGACACCCTGTATATGTAGATGATCTGATGATTTTTTCTAATGATAATAAAGCGAAAGAAGAAATAAAATCAAATTTGAAGAAGCATTTTAAGATTAAAGATCTGGGTGAAGCGAAACAGTGTTTGGGAATGCGTATAACTCGAGATAGATGCCAAGGTAAAATTTGGATCGACCAAGAGCAATACATTGAAGATATATTACAGCGATTTAATATGTCCAACTGTAATCCCACTGCAACACCACTGGATCCTAACAAGAAACTTTCTAATGAAATGTGTCCAAAGAGTAATGAAGAAGTTGATCAAATGAAATCCGTACCATATCAAGATGCTGTTGGAAGTATTTTATTTGCTGCTCAACTGACTAGACCTGACCTTTCATATGCAGTTAATACAGTTAGCAAGTTCAACAAGAATCCTGACAAAGCGCACTGGAATGCAGTCAAGAGAATTATGCGATATTTGCGAGGAACATCCAAAGCTAAGTTGGAATTCAAGAATTGTGAAAATGGAGGTTTGGTGGGTTTTAGTGACTCGGACTGGGCAAGTGATACTGATAACAGGCGTTCTGTTACTGGGTATGTATTCCTACTTCAAGGTGGACCAATAAGCTGGGGTAGCAGAAGACAACCAACCGTTGCTCTATCAACCACCGAAGCTGAGTACATGGCTATGTCAGCATCTCTCCAAGAAGCCATGTGGTTGAAGCAATTAGAAGAGGAATTGAATTCAAGTAATGTAGCTGAGAAATTACCGATGAAGATTTATTGTGACAATAATGGTGCTGTTAGTTTGGCGACATCTGATGGCTATCATGCTCGCTCAAAACATATCGATATTCGTCACCATTATGTTCGAGAAAAGGTGAGAGATAAAGTAATCGAATTCTGTTCGATCAATACTGACGACATGCTGGCAGACAGCTTAACGAAACCTGTGTTTGGCAAGAAGTTAAGACATTGTAATGAAGAAATGGGATTGTGTTTCATAACAGAATAATGTTATAGTGGGGATGTTGAAATAGTAACATTATGTCTGTATTGTCTGTGTCATATGTCACTTGTCTTTCTTAGTTTAGATGTACCTACTAATTTTAGATGTACCTACTAGATGGAACTCTACTTTCTACATGCTAGAAAGATTTATAGAACTAGAGGAACCAATTCGCACCACTGTAGCACTTGTCAATGAAAATCTTACTGTCATTTGCAACGAAGAATTGGACTTTTTCAAAGAAATTGTGGAAATACTTCGCCCAATGGAAGAAGTAACAAAAATTATGAGTACCGAAAACTACGTCACTGCCTCGTCTATTATAATTTTAACTGATGGCTTAATAGATGTTTATAACGAAATGCAGCATAAGAAGTTTATGAAGCCTGCGGCAGATTTATTGAAAGAAATTATAAGTGGCATTGAGAGTAGATTGGGAAATTTAGAGAATTTAGGTTTCTCATCTGAAAATACAGCTGAGTATGCTAAACAAGAAGTGATATCACTTCTTAGCAAAACAATTAAATATCAAAATTTTACCATTCATTCATCAGCAAATGAAAATACCGATACTACCAATACACTTGATCGAACGGAATCATGTATCTGGGGCAAATTTAATAAAAAACGAATACTGCATCGACCAGCTGGAACTCCAACTTCAAGGGCAATCATTGAAGTCCAACGGTATTTGGAAGAGGAACCAATTGCTAGGGTAGAAAACCTTTTGAGATGGTGGAAAGAAAATGCTCACAACTATCCCCTTCTAAGTAATTTAGTACTTGGGTACTTGGGAAATTCATAACAGTAGCTAGCTCTGTACCATGCGAAAGATTATTTTCGAAGACGGCGCAAATCATATCCGAACGCCGAAATCGCCCCTTAGATTTAGAATTTTAAATTTTTTTCGTAATTAGTGTAGATACCTACTTATTTTTAGTTATATTTTGCATCCCATTGTTTCCTAAGGCACTGTACCTAAGTTCCATTGTTTTATTTTGTGTATTTTATTTGAATTTTTATATATTTTTTTCGTATATGTATTAGACAATTATATTATGTTATTACTCCCGTTGATTAAGGCAAGAGTAGAATAGTTATTGTTTAATTTTACGTAAGTATTATAATTTGTTATCTTTAAGAAAAAAGAGTTATTTTTTGTTTATTTTTAATTAGGTATATATGGACATTTATATCCTGTTCTGTTTTAATTTCGTGATAAACTGTCCGTGATCGTTCAATAAAAATATTCACTAAAAACTAAAATATAATCTCCCTAGATATCATCGAATCGAACATGGCGCCGACCGAGGTAGACATGAATATAAAGCAGAAAAATAAACCTTGTAAAAGATGTGCAAAATTACCCTCAAGTGGTCTATTGTGTGTGATATGTGGTACTTTGAATCACCCAGGCTGCTTAAAATATTTTAAACACATCAAGTTGAACGGAACAGACGAGATAATATGCTGCAAAGTCATAAACGAGTCTGAAGATGATGGAAATGAAGGCGACACTTTTAATTTAACCGTTATTGAAGCCGGAACAGAGGAAGATAGCAATGAAAACAAAGAGGTAGGATACTTGAAATCAATTATTCAATGCAAGGAAAATATAATAGAAGAGTTAAAAGAGAAAATTGGCCTTTTATACGAGAAAATAGAGTCTATGAAGAACATTGAAGATATAAAATCGAGAAGTGTTCCAAGAAAATCTGTAAATAGAGAAGCCATTGAGGTTAATAAAGGTGAAAATAAAACAGCGCCATCAGCTGATAGCGGAGATAAGGTTGATTATTTGTGCACAAGTTTGCAGTCTTATCGCCAGCCAAGAGAACGATCTCAAGTTCAAAATCTGGTAGACGACGTTGACAGGAATGACGGACATATCGACCGCAAATTGACTCATGACAGCCTGAAGAATCAACATGCCAATAAATGTAAACAAAGTCGACGATATGAAGTCGAGACGAAAACAAAAACAAACCAAAATAAGGAGCAAATTATTGAAGATTCAGGGATGGAATGGAAACTAGCTGGGTCAAAGAGGAAAAAGAGTAAACCAGTGATCATGGGAACTCGTGAATCAAGAACAGAAGATGTGGCACTACAAAAAAAGCATGGTTTTTTGTTAGTAAATACAGGACAACATATACAGCTGAAAACCTAACTCAATACTTAAAGAACATATGCCCTGGGAAGGAGTACGTTATGTGAAAGTATACCAAATCTGGGACACTACAATTCATTCAAGGTAGGAGTTGACTGGGATGTTAAAGCCACTTTCGAAAATTCTGAAAATTGGCCGAAATGTATTTCGGTTTCAAATTTTACATTTCGAAAACACCAAACAAAGAGAAATAAAAACAATAGGTACCAATAAAACATTCGAATCTAAAAAAAATATTGAGGGGGGCGACTTTACAAAAACACAGGTGTGTACGAGGTGAACCGCTTTACTCAAATACACATTAATATACAAAGTATTAGATCTAAAATTGACGATCTGAGTCTTTACTTAAGAACTAAAAACATTGACTGCATGTCCTTCACTGAGACTTGGTTAAGGTCAGGAGAAGAAACTTTTATTAATATTGACGGCTATAAATTTGCATCTTGCTTTAGCAGGAAGAATAAATCTCATGGTGGTACTGGAATACTGCTCAGAAATGACTGGGAATACATAGTGCGCTATGATCTACAAGAAAAAAGTATAGAGCAAACTTGTGATTGTTCAGGTATAGAAATAATTAAATTGAACCTAATAATACTTGCTATTTACAGATCGCCGTCTAGTGACGTCTACAGCTTTCTGGAAATGCTGGAACAGATACTGAATCAGTGTAATCTGGAAAGGAAAGGGGTTTTAATATGTGCAGACACAAATATAAATCTTTTAGAAGTCGATAATGTTGTTAAAAATTTTCATGAGGTCTTGAATACATTCGGACTAAAACCAGCAATTGAAAATGAACCTACTAGGATAAATCCTAGAACAGGAACAGATACACTGATAGACAACATATTTCTTAATATGGAAAGCTTTGAAGCATCAGTATATGAGCTAGATATGTCTGATCATAGAGCACAAATAGTTTCTTTCGAATATGAAACGAATAGGCAATGTAATCAAGAGATATATTACATCCCTAGACAAATGACTGACAGAAATTTAAGTCTGTTGGATGAACATTTGCACACGATAAACTGGTCATTGTTTTTTGATGACAATATGGATGCAAACCATGCATATAATAGCTTTCATGAACTATTGCAGTCGTTACTAGATTTATACTGTCCAAAAAGAAAATTTAATAAAGGATCATAAAGTAAATTGGATTACACATGAAATAGTGCAAAAAAGCGAATTGAAAAGATATCTGTTTCTAACGAGATAAACTTTACAAACAGGTATGCTACGAACTGAAACAGGAAGTAAAATTGGCAAAACGTAGGGCAACATCTGAATATATAAGTAAGTCTAAAAATATATGCAAAGCGAGTTGGCAAGTGGTAAATCAGACAATAGGTACAAAAAAACGAACTGAGCCTTTTAACTGGGAAAACCTGAGAATAGGTGATGCCCAATGTCGGGATAGTGTTCTGGATGGCGTCAATCGGTACTTCATAAATATGGGTCAAAACCTAAAGGGAGATGCATATAAGATCTCAAGTGGGAAAGTAAGTAAAGGAATGTATCTGTATCCTACTGATATATATGAAATTAAAAAAGAGATCACAAGTCTGAAAAAAACACATTCAACAGGTGTCGATGAAATAACAGTGAGGCTACTGAAATATTGTGCAGATTCAATAGCTAAACCATTGTCAATCATTATCGGAATGTGCTTTCAACAGGGAATTTTTCCTGCTAAATTAAAAATAGCTCAAGTAATACCAATCCACAAAAAGGGAAGCGTGAAAAAAAGCTGTTTGAAAAAATTATCCACAAAAGGTTATATAAATTCTTAATGATAAAAAATGTTATCAGTAAACAGCAAAATGGATTCATCAAGAATAAGTCAGTAAACACAGCCATCTATCAGTTTATGGAAGAAATACTTGATGGAATAAATGACGGCGATATTGTGGCTGGAATGTTCATGGATCTGTCAAAAGCCTTTGACTGTGTTAACATTGAAACTCTTATTACTAAGTTGGAGAATTATGGGGTGCGAGGCATTCCACTAGAACTTTTTAAATCCTACTTAACAGACAGAAAACAGTGCATCAAAGTTAAGAGTTACGGTGGGGAGAATATATACTCGAGATATGAGGAAGTCAAAACTGGGGTCCCTCAAGGAAGTTGCCTTGGACCGTTGCTCTTCGTAATTTACATAAATGAACTACCATTAGCTATAAATAATAGAATTGCGTTATATGCAGATGACACTTCACTGGTTTTGAGGGAGCCGACTGTGGAGGCAGCACAAAACAAAATAGTGAATGTACTTGTTACATTAGAACAATGGTTCAGTCAACACAGTATGAAACTGAACATGGTAAAGACTCAGATAGTAAAATTCTCTTGCAAAAATGAAACAACTCTAAAAGTTGACGTAAACGAGAGCGAGCTCACCTCAATGCACGCGGTTAAATTCCTCGGCATAACTCGATGAACACCTTAACTGGAAAACACACGTTGATAACACTTGCAGAGGTATAAGTCGTTATATCTTCGCTCTGAGAGTACTAAAACAAACTGTAGACAGACATACCTGTCTAATGGCCTACTATGCATATATTCACTCCAGATTACAATATGGAGTAATATTCTGGGGCAACTCCATTGAAACCAATAGAGTATTTAAGCTACAGAAGAGGTGTATCAGGATGATATACGGTTTGACACCTCTGACATGCAGAGAAATCTTCAGAGATGAACGCATTCTTACATTTCCATCCATCTATATCCTAGAAGCGGCTTTGTTTGTGAAGAGATACTATGAGTACTTCCAAGAAAGAAAGGGTAACCATAACCATGAGACCAGGCATAAAACGTTGCTGAACAACGTTCCAACCAAGCTTTCCACCGTGCAGAAAAATGCTCGGTTTCAACTAATTAAAATATATAATAAAATACCAACTTCATTGAAACACTTAACCTATGAAAGGTTTAGAAGAGAATTGAAGAAGGTACTTGTTGGTAAATCGTACTATAAAGTTGAAGACTTCTTTGAAGATTCAGAACTCTTAAAACTTAGCTGAAGGCGAAAATCTTCTGAAAATACATTTTTAATATTTTTGATATACCTAATTTGATATTTGATATTTTTATGTGGTGGGATTTTTTTCATAAATAATGACCAATGTAATACTGTTGTATGATATGGTTGTGAAATGCTAATGATAATGATATTATTGTGATAATTCATGTAATTTTTTTTCATGTGTGTTTATGTTTTATGTAATAGTTATGTAGCACTATATGAACTGAATTTATATGCTGACCTATTCTACGCCACTGGGCAATTTTTGTGAACCAATAAAGTCTATCTATCTATCTATCTATCATCAACATGCTGGGTGCTCATTCAACCCTAGTTTTAACATTTTATTACAGAAAAACTAAAATAATTTATCAATCTTCAGATTATTCATTCATTTGAAGAGCTTACATCCTGCCTCTCGTCAAAGCCATCCAGCCAGTCTGGTCACTCATTCTCATTTCTCATCTCACGTCTAATAAGAGACAAAGACAAAAGTGCTACCCCAGCAGGGCAGGGGCACAACGATAACGCTAGCCAAGAACCTGTATCTATCGCAGTTGCATTAAGCAGTAGTGAACAGTGTGCGTGCGGCGAGAAGATTTGCTGTACAAAAATTGAGCGAGAAGCGAGAGCGACTCATTCAGTCATCCATCACTATCAGTGACCTTCGTCCGCTCCGCTTTCGTGATTCGTGAACTGAACTGTTCCGAAATGGAACCGGTAGTTTCTCACTCACGGAACAGTTCAGAGCTGTGACTAAGAAAGAACAGTTCTAAAAGAACAACACATCACTAATGAAGAGGTTCATCAACCAATATATCAAGTGGACTCATAATACTCTACCTATAAGAAAAACAAACAAAAAAATACTAAAAACCTATTCTTTCTAATACACTGACCTATTCTTTTCGAGAAAAAAATTTCTATAGAAAAGGTCTACAAATATTTATTTGTTTCAAAATGGTGAAGGTTTGCAACTAATTTATAGTTCATTGGTTTGTCAAAAAAAACTTATTCAACCTCATTACAGACGGGGATGTGACAAGTTTCACAGCCAAAACTATGAAGCTAGTTACCTTTCTCATTCTAATTTCAACATTATGTGACTTATGCTATATTTACGTGTAAAACAGGCTAGAGCAAGTTTAGGATATGTCGTGATTTCTATGACAATCAAGTTGGGTGAACTACTACTTGAGTTCCAAGAACTTCATTAACATGCATTCTCTAATGAAAATGACACTACCTTCTGATCAACACCAGTCAACTCCGAAACTGTACTTAACTCAAGAACTTACTAAGAGTTGTCCTGCATTATTAGAGAAATGAGTATTTTGTGAAAGCAAGCACCTAATAAGACTGATCATTTTAGATGTGTATCCTCCTATCATTAATTCTTTCGTTGAATAATTTATGAGGTCTTTCTGAAATTTGTAACAATTTTTGCAAATTGTCTCTCTGAAAGGTTCACAGGTCCTCTAGGCTATAAAACTAGAAGAAGACTGATTAAAACAAAAAATTGTTTTTACAGATGAAATTCTACATAAGGCTTATCAGGGCCTCTAGTCTATAGGCTAGATTAAATACGTGAGATTCAGTTGGTTGTCATACAACATGACTTCAACTGTAGTATAAAGACAAAGGCTTTTGTTTTGGTCACCATGATATACTTACTCTTCCTATTATGTAAACTGAAAGTCCATTGCTAAACAATCGAGATATTCCCTTTTTCTTTCTGTGACTGCTTCAGTACTTTATGTTGTAATTACAATACAGTGCAACCTCCCTCCAGATGAGCCTGTACCCCCTTATCCATACCTAGTATTTTTCTCAAACAGAAAATAGAACATTCACTTCCGTTAACTATAAAGCAGGTGGCAGTGGGCTATCTCAGCTGATTATTCAAATTCATTTTAAAATAGCCAACTGGCCTGTCGAGTCGAACATAATCATATTCTTGATGTTCAATCCAATGCATCAGAATGAAATCCCAATGAAAGATAATGACTAACTACTGATAAAAGTGGCCGTCTAATTCTGCTAAAAAATCTGAACTTGCCAATAAAAAAACTAAAGGTTGGTTGTGTCTATTCAGACAGGTGATTAAACCTCTTACAGAAGGTTTATCTTCTCTTTATCTCGCAGAAGGAATCGTGAAGAGGTTCGTCAACCAATATGAAGTGGACTCGTAATAATCTATCAATTAGAAAAAAAACTACTAATCTACTCTTTCTGATATACTGACCTCTTTTCTTTTCGGGAATATAAAAAAAAAATTCTATAGAAAAGGTGTGCAAATATTTATTTGTTTCAAAATGTTGAAGCTTTGCAACTAATTTATAGTTCATTGGTTTGTGAAAAAAAAACTTCTTAAACCTCATTACCTCATTAAACCTTAACCTCATATTAGATTTGTGTCAAGTTTCACATCCAAAACTATGAAGCTACTTAGCTTTTCCATTCTAATAATTTCAACATTATGTGACTTTTGCTATATTTACATGCAAACAGGGTAGGGCAACTTTCGAATATGTCGTGATTTCTAAGACAATCAAGTTGAGTGAACTACTACTTGAGTTCCAAGAACTCCTTTAACATGCAGTCTCTAATGAAAATAACAGAACCAAGTCAACTTGCAAACTGAAAGATTATCGATTTGTAATATTTTATCCGAGCTGACCGGGGCTCATGCAGAGCCGACAGGTTCTGACCCGGCCACATGATAGCACTTGATCTGTCAAGTTAAAAGATTATTTATGCAAATTAGGGTCATTAATCATGTATGGGATGGAATAAACTTGTCAAGTTGATTGTTATTTATGTTAATTAGATAATTGTGATACCCACATGCATCATTAATTGACATTGAAAACCGGCTCCTTAAGGACTTGGCGCAGTCCTTATGATAGTCCGGACCTCATGCAGAACCGACAGGCTTTGACCTGGCCTAATAAATCGCGACGCCACAGTCGGAATCGATAAGACTTGATCAAAGCCTAACTTGGTCAAGCCTGCGCCGCCGGCCAAATCCGATGGGAGATGAACACGCGTTGATCCGCTAGATCCGAACTTGATAACAACCAGATTTTTCTTGGTCAGAGCTTAGCAGCGAAGCAATGGTCGGCTCGACGTCGTAGGCCGGATCCGATGAGAGATGACCAGCAGTTAACCCGACATCGCCCTCGTTATCAACAAGACGTGTAAACCACCCAGAGCCGATAAGAGTTGGTCACAGCGATGACAAGACCTCATCTACCATGCCCTGTCTCGCTAACTATACCAGATTCATAAGGATAAGATTTTCAACCATCTCTGGCATGTGCGAGCAGCCATGTCCCAGAGTAGATGGTCTAGCCTGTCTGTTTGGCTATGATGTCATCTGGTCTGACCTGTTTGGGAATCTCTAATCAGAACTGACCAGATAAGAATGTCGCCGGTAGAGCTCAAAGGTGGGGCCAATGCTACCGATACATACCTCGTAGTGTGTGTATCTTACGCCCTCCAATAAAAATTTGTCAATGTGGCGACGTTGTTCAAGTTGCTGCGGGTAGTAATTGAACGTTGTCCTGGTAGCATATTGATAAGCTGGGTATAAACCCACACACACTTATCCCAGTGCCATGTTGGCACTTTTGGCCAACTTCCACCTAATCATACAGGTTTAATATTTGTTATATTACAGAACAGTCATTTATCTACACTTCTGTTTCTCGCATTTAGGGATAGGTACCTACTTATAATATTATTTAGGTAATTCTTTAATAAGAAAAAATAGAATTTCTATCTACGGCCATCGATTAGCAAACCTGCATTTAATAATAATTGCATTCCTTCCTGGGCTCCTTGTTTGGTACTAAAATGGATGAAAGCGTAATGATCTTCTTTTTAGACTCTGCTTTTGTTACCAGTTCCCACGAACGATTCCAAAATCTTCAAGAGACTCAGCACAATTTATTTCACTGGAAGATTACTCAGATAGAGTTTGGTAACAGTTGTTAGGGCAATTTCCATTCTACGGCCATCGATTAGCAAACCTGCATTTAATAATAATTGCATTCCTTCCGCAGCTCCTTGTCTGGTACTAAAATGGATGAAAGCGTAATGATCTTTTTTGTACTCTGCTTTTGTTACCAATTCCCAAGAACGATTTTAAAATCTTCAAGAGACTCGGCACAATTTATTTCACTGGAAGATTACTCACATACTAAGATTAAGCACAAGGAGAAAGTGTATAACATAACATTACTATATTGTTGATGGTGTGTAATGTTTCTGTTTCATTACTAGTAAATTTACTTGATCGATCAAAAGTATTAATCTATTATACAAATCTTCCGTGTTTAAATTATTGGGTTGGCCATCATCTACTGAAGTCCCAAAATTGAGTAAATTCAAGGCCCTGTTTAAAAAATCTACGCTTGTTTTAAGAAAATTACACACTATCTGGTTAACTGACTCGTTACTTTCACATTGTATGAATTTATACCTAGAGAGTAAGTTTACAAGCTGAGACCACCTGCTCAGTTTCATTTCAAATGGTAAAATCCATTTCATGTCACTGTAAGTCAATTCATTTCCTTTAAGAAAAACTTTTACCTTCATATCACTGCCCACTGATACCTTATAACACTGTAGGCATTAATACACAACACGTATATAACATAATAAAATATACATAGCACTGTATATTATAACACTGTAGGCATTAACACAGCCACATCTACACATTAAAATTATACAATAAAGTTCATCCCAAAGAGCTAACAGATACGAAAAACACACCCTTTAATAACATCCAAAATTTTATCATGCACCGGACGATGTCTCTTGGCTTTATGACTTTATTAGTGATACGTATCACAGACAATTCGTACCAAAAATTATCACAATTGGTAACGTGAGGGTTCTTAATCACTTCACCTTACTTTTTGTTCGATATCAAACAAAAACCGGATAAAAAATGCAAATTAATGGAGAAAACCCAAAGGTAAACAAACACGTTTTGCAATCTGCTGACTGGCCGACCACAGATGCGCACGTCACAAACTGATCTTCATCCAGTGTTGCCGCTGTTTCTACTTCGCGGCTTTGTGTAAAGGCGGCTGTGCAAGCATCCACATATTTCTTTACGAACTTTGACATGCCTTTGAACCAGTAGTTTCAAGTAGTTTCACCCATTTTTGTTTGGTATCAACAACTCGATACAGTGTATTTTTCTTTAACTTGTAATTATCAAAGTAATTTCGATTTCACGAGTATTTGCTCCTTCTAGAATTTGTTTGATTTTTGCAATGTCATCATCTTGAAGTTGGACTGCTACAATCCATTCTTCTTCGGTAATATTTACAATGTTGCTCACTACCATAGGCGTTGGATTGCGACTCAAGTAATCAACATGAGACATTTTAACACCCGCCCTATAATGCACCGTGAATGTAAAATTTTGAATTTCTAGCCACCACCGAGCGACTAAATCTTTCTTTACTGCCGTTGCCCGGAGGGCGGCGCAATCAGTATAGCGAATTCTGCACCCAACAGATAATCGCCATGGTTTCGAGCTCGTATGAATGATATTTATTTTGCTCGTAAGTGCACTGCTTGCTAAAATATGCCACTGGATGTAGTTTGTCGTTACTCGCTTGTGAAGCGTGATTTAATGAGAGTGACAGCTTCTTGTTGTTGACTGCCCCAGTACCAAATAATGTTCTTTTCCGGTAGTTTGGTAAGTGGTTGTGTGATGAAGGCGTAATTTTTAATAAATTCTCTGAAATAACCAGCTAAACCCAGGAATTGTCGTAACTGCTTCCTATTCGTTGGTGCTAAACTATTTGCAATAGCTGTTATTTTCTGCGGGTATGGGCGAACCCATTCTGCAGAAATTTCACGACCCAGGTAGACAATTTGTCACACATGAAACGACACTTTTTAGCTGAAGAGTGAGATTGTGTTTCTGTTAGAGCTTAAGTACCGCCTCCAGCTTATCAAAGCAATCTTGCTCGGAACGGCCTGGGATAAGGATGTCGTCCAGGTAGGCATATGCGGTCCCCTGCGGGAGATCTCGTAGCGTGTTCGACATCATCCGTTGGAAGACAAAAGGGGCGTTGCACAGACCAAAGCTCATTCGAAGGAACTCATATTTATCATCTGGTGTGATTAACGCTGTTTTTTCAATTGCGTCCTCCGCCATAGCAATTTGAAAATAACCAGAAAATAAATCCAGTGAGATAAAATAAAGTTGCGATGCAGGGTCGATATTTATTAAGAAGGGCCACTACCTTATCTTTATCGCCGAAGGAGTGAACCATATCAGGTGTTATGTTAAAAATGTGTAGTTTTGTGTTTAAAAACACACTTGACGAACTCTGAAATTTAATCTCTGTTCCATGTTTTTGAAATAATACATGGGACAGGGACAGAAAATCGTTTCCAATTAATATGTCAGCACAGCACATAAAGTCTGGGAACATAAAATCAATCATGATTTTACAGTTGATGTTATAGGAAGATGCATGTGTTTCACCCGAAAAAGACTTGAGTATGCACGGTTTCGATGTTTTATTTGGTTTTATTTGCAAGGTGTTCGCTATTTTATTGCGAATTAGGGAACATTCGCTGCCGGTATCTATAATGCCAACTAATGACTTATCACACAAGGAAATAGTTTTAAAATACAAATTCATGTACTTGGCACATGTGATTTATCACGTCACCAACCTTTTTCTGCTTCTGGCGGCAATGGGCTGCCAGATGGCCTCTCGGTACAGATGTCACACTTCATAATAGCTTGCTGCTTGTATTGTGTCAGCGAACTTTTGTTTGTTTTTGGGGCAATTAATTTTGCGGTCAACAATGTCTTTACATACAAAACAACGGATTGCAAGATTCATTCGGTCAGTTGCGCCTTTCTTGGTGTTCCACTGGGGTTGGTTTGGAGAATAATGCATGTTGGTCGCAGCTTCGTAAATAAGTTAGTAAGTCTTCTAAATTTCTATAATTGCTTGATAAGGCATTTTGCTTAACTTGAGGTTCTACTATTCCATGAATAATAATATTGATTTTATCCTTATTGGAAATATCCCAATGAAGCTTCTGTAGTTTCGACAGTTTTTCAGTGTAGTAAGTAGCTAACGAAGAATTTTGAGACGACGTGTAATTAGCAGCCGCTTGAAAAATTTTCCCCACGACCATGCAATCGATGTCGAACATTTTCAGCAATGCCTTCTTCAACTCAGGCCATTTCCCCAGAAATGCATCATTGGTCAGATACCACTCGCGGGCTCTATCATTTAATTTGGAGACTACAAATCTAAAAGTAGTAACATCATCCCAGCGTAAGAAATATGATCTTTCATCAATAAGTTTCAACCATTTATTGATGGCGATGTTTCCAACGCTTGGGTTGAAGTCAGGGATATTTTCCCATGTAATATTTAGTTCGCTTAACTGGGATTCCTTCATGTTACTTATCTCTTTTTGTAGGAGCTCCAGTTTTTGTTCCACGGTCAGGGGGAGAGTTGAGGTCATTCTCGTTCTATAACCATCAATTTCATAGAAAATATTAAAAAATTATATATTTTAAATATTAAACTTGTGTTGACATTATAATTAATAACATTGCCAGCCAATAATTACGATATTGATTACCTGCGCACGCGACGGTCGCAGCGTTGCCGCTTTGCATACTATCACGGAGCACTACGAATAATATAATAGTTTATCTTCTTATCTTTTACATCGATATACCTACCTATCAAATTAATTAAGGTAACATAAAATCTGGATAAATTTTCTTTGAATGTTACTTTATGTTCTAAATTAAATAAACGTTC
Source organism: Malachius bipustulatus (assembly GCA_910589415.1). Lineage (NCBI taxonomy): Eukaryota > Metazoa > Arthropoda > Insecta > Coleoptera > Melyridae > Malachius > Malachius bipustulatus. The sequence continues at coordinate 2,065,986 of CAJUUM010000031.1, read as the reverse complement.
AGAATTTTTTTTCAGAAATACAGAACTTATATCACAAGGCAATTTTTGTCGTGAGTATGACAACTCTGTGACTTCGGTTGGTTTGGACCGACCCGATTGTGAGCGAAAAGGAACCGATTCGATTGCAAATGCTCCTCTGCCATTGGATAGCTTGACCAGTGCGTTAATGAAAATTTGTATCTTAATGAGACCCATTAACGCACTGGTGATTCATATTCAATATGCATATTAAAGGTTAGGAGTAGAAAAATGTTTGTAAATAGGAAAGACTGGAATTAACTTACCTAGAGACTCGGCGTCAGTTATTATGAATAGTGTTGTAAAATTACCGGTAATTTATTTTTCGTTGCGAACTTTCGGTAACTTTCGGCAATTTTGGAGAATTTCCGAGAACTTTGGGTAATTTTCATTTGCTTGACAGAAAAGTCCAGGTATTATTATTTGTAGGTGACTGCCGGTTCTGATGTGATAAAAGTAAAGCAAGTTAAACAGAAAATAAATTCGTTTTATTAAAATAAAGTAAAATAAAATAGAATTTCTTGTATAAATCAAAAAGTCTCACTCTCACAGTACAGGTAATATAAGATAAAAACACAAAACGCCATATAATTATGTATGTGACTCATGTGCACAACTTCAAGTTCCAACACGCAAAAAAAGTAAGTGCAAGAATAAAATTATGTTTAAATGATCCTATTTTTTCTTTTCTTCTGACTTTGAAGCGGCATTATTTTCGGCATCAGAAAAAATTTCTTCTCCTACACTTGAGTCTGAATCATGGAGTGATATTTCTTGTTCTTCTTCGTATTCGGATTCTGAATCAGGCTCAGACTCCTCAGACGTGTCGGGTTTCGATTCTTGAAGTTTACGTTTTCGGGTAATGCTTTTCTTTAAAATTTTCGTTCCATGTGTATGTGCAGTTTGGGTTCCGCTGGTACCTTCGCTTGGATCTGGGTTTGCATATGAAGAAGAAGGTAAAGTCGTAGCATCTGGCTCCCTTTGCTCGCGGAATAATTTTAAGTTTCCCAGCTCTTTCGGTCGTCAGTCGATTTCTTTTTTTGCAGTGTAAAAAAGAATATGTGCTGAAAGATCTTTCAGTTGCAGCCGAAGATGCAGGCAATCCCAAAATTGCAATGGCCAAATCTTTAAGTTTAGTTTTACAGTATATTCCTTTCCACCAAGCAATACTATCAACTCTTTTAGCAGTTTCCCATACGTATTTTAGAGCCCATATATCTGTCTTGGCTAAATAGTTGGTAAGTTCTGAGTAAATAGTTTCCTTCAATTCTTTGAATCGGGGATGACTTGCAATCATACTGTCTAAATTGCATAGCTTCAATAGGCTCCTCAGGTGTTAATTCAGAATCAGAACCACAAAAATGTTGATCTAATAAATAGGCCGCTAGGTGTAACGGCTTAAGAAGCATCCCTTTTCTTTTTTAAAAGAGACATAGCAGATCTTTTTCTTCACTGGCTTTTATCGGCAAAAATTCTGCATTGATTTTGAAGCAAGTTTCAATTTCTTTTACAGCGATGTAGACGTGTGAAAATTTTTGCTGGTCACCTTCCAAAATTGTAATCCACTTCACTATTGGCTGCAGAATATTCCGTATTTTTTCCAGGCGCACCCAAAAAATGTCATTATCTAAGATGTGGTCTTTTGTTGCTCTTAAAAACTTTAGACCGTCACTATCTTGGCTGATAATTAAAATTTGCAGTGCCTCTTTGCATTTTATCAGGCTTTCAATGCAGTTTAATATAGAGCCCCAGCGAGTTTTAACAGGCAGCTCCAAAGTTCTAATTTCGCCATATATTAATTTTTTTGGATGGCGTTAAATGTAGTCAAATTTTTGTGCGATAGATTAATTTCATTAATAATTCCTTTGCACTGTGACTCTACATTGTGTAAGGAATTTAATTTCATTATGTTGCCAACAAGAAGATTCAATGTATGGGATGCACATGAGTAAACTGTAATATGACTAAATTTTCCTGTAATAATTTTCTTTGCTTTCTCCATGGCCGCTGCATTATCCGATAAAACAGCAATCATTTTATCAGGGCCGATTTCTGTAATACATTTCATCATTTCATCCGCTATATATTCCCCAGTATGAGATTCAGCACCGGTGGTCATTGTTTTGAAAAGTACAGGCTTGGGAGTGCTAACAATAAAATTTATTACAGCCTCATTCCTTATATTCGACCACCCGTCGCACTGCAGTGATAGAAAATCAGCATTTTTAATTTGTACAGTAACATCACTTGATACTGACTCAAACTCTTCTTCCAAAAGTTTATTTGAAAGACCAAATCTTGTAGGTAAACTATAAGATGGCCGCAATGTAATAAAAAAGTCATGCCAATATTCATTTTCGACCATTCGTAATGGACACCCAGATGCAAATATGGCTCTTGCCAGCTTTTCATCGAACACTTTTTTTCTTGGTCATTAATTCGGCCAACGAATCTATTCATCAAACTAGTTGTACTTGCAGTACTTACAGTGCTCCTATTACTACGACTATCTCGAGATTCTTCGTTTTCAATCAATGGCTTTTGATGTGTTTGACTTTCCTTTTCTAAATCAAATATTTTGTATGAATTGGATGAAAAATTGCGTTTAAAGCCCATATGTAACGATGCATTTTTTAGTACAAGTTTTAGTCAATTTTTTAGGATACTAAATTTAGGACACTAAATAATTGAACTAAAAATTTGTTTACTTGCAACCTTCCAAATTTCTGTCATTTATTTAGGAAGCCATAGGCTTTTGACGAGCATATTTTAGGTTAACTCCGATTATTTTTCCCATTTTAACTACAACTTCAACTTATTGCATTGCTGTAGATAGAATATTAAAATATGGATAGGGAGTCTTTATTATTGACTGGGGCAGCAATAATTATTAATACCATGATAATAAATGTTAGAAGGAAAAGGAGAGTAAGAAAAAAGGTGATTAGAAAACCATGGTTGAAAAGAAGGAGTGAAAATGGCTCTGGTATATTAAAAATGGTTAACGAAGAACTGGCAGTAGAAGACGTAGACTCTTACAAAAAATTTTTACGGGTATCAGAAAATCAGTTCAACTTCCTGCTTAGCTTGGTGAGAACTGATATTGAAAAGGAGCCATCCATGATGCAAGAAACAATTTCTGCAAGAAGTAGGTTCGTGCTTTCAAACATGATTTTACCATTTACATCTTTTTAATGCTCTTATTCTCCAATATGTGTAGGCTACGAATTACTTTGCGGTTTTTGGCAACTGGAGAATCTTTTAGATCTCTTATGTATGCTACAAGAGTCCACTAAAGCAGCATTTCAAGATTAATTCCTATTGTTTGCGACTCGTTATATCGCCATCTTAGAAATAAATACATAAAAGTAAGTATTCTTATTCTTTCATTACAGAAATAAGAGACATATGAAATTATTGTTTTACAGACGCCCAACACTGTTCAAGAATGGATGAGTGTATCACATGATTTCTGGAATTTATGGCAATTCCCACATTGCCTAGGTGCTTTGGATGGCAAACACATCTCATTTAGGCCCCCAAGATCCAATGGGTCATATTATTATAACTATAAAGGCGGTCATAGCATAATAATTCTTTTAGCTCTAACTGATGCTAATTATAAATTCATATATGTCAATGTGGGTGTTAACGGGAGAGTCGGCGATGGAGGTGCATTTCGAGAATCTACCCTAGCTAAGCAAGGATGCATAATTATAGGATGCAATTCTTTGTATTTCCCTCCTGCAGAAGCATTACCAGGTAGAGATATGGCAATTCCATATGTGATAGTTGCAGATGATGCCTTTCCACATAAAGATGTGATAATGAAGCCATACCCCCAAAGAGGATTGTCACATGGTGAAAGAATATGTAATTATCGGCTATCAAGGGCAAGAAGAGTAATAGAAAATGCATTCGGTATTTTGGCTAATCGGTTTCGAGTGTTACTCAATCCTATAAATCTTCGTGCACCAAAAGTTGAAAAAATAACTCTACCTTGTGTGGCTCTTCACAATTATTTAGCCACTGAAAATGGAATTTCATACACCGACATAAGCCAGGAAACGGAAAATTCGTTGCAGCAAATAAGAAGTATTGGGAGACAAAGTGGCAATAAATCTATGGATGCAGCGAGAAATGTCCGTAATGAGTTTAATGATTATTTCTGCTCAGATACTGGAGCAGTGCCTTGGCAAGAAGAAGCTGTTAGAAATTTTAATATGTAACAATAATAATGGCTAGAAATGAATAAAATAAAATAAATGAAATAAATGAAATCAAGTTTTTATTAATAAATAATAAAAATGTATGTTTATTATACTATTTTTTATTTTCTTTATACATATTAAATAAAATTGTGGTAATCTTTTCTTCAGCTGCAGTCACTAGGTCATCATTTTTTATCATCCGTAACCGGCTTACCACAAAATTACCAAAAGTTGTCAAGTGGTCATTGGCAGGCTTCTCTGTCGCTAGATTTCTCTGGTTTTGGTTCTGTTCTAAAGCCGTGGAATTTTTTTTTATAGCACCACTGGCAGCATCCAGGAAAGAATCATCGTGATTCCTTTTTCTCTTTTTGGTCGAACCAGCAGTACGACTACTGAGTGAGGTATAACTTTTAGGAGTGACAATGGAGGTACTGGTACATACTAGGTTGGTCTGAAGGAGACTCATTTTCGTCTTCATTTATGATTTCAATATTTCTATCCAGTGTATAATAAAAATAAAATGCATCAGTGTCTTCATCCTATAATGAATAACAGAGTGTCATGAAATATTTACAATAATTCAGTGTCGTATTATAATTTTTTTTGTTAGGTAATTATTACTTACAGAACGGACGTTTGATTTCTCAGCTTGTTGCTCAGTCTTGCCATCTGTGGTGCTCACATCACATGTCAGTGAAACACTGTTTTCACTTAATTCCTGGGACAGCTCTCCGATAGAGTCAGTAGACTTTGCAGCGTCAGCGAAGCGGAAAAGTTTCGTGACGAACTTCTCGAGGAATAATAATTTTGAACAACTCGAATTCTAAATCAGATTCCATCAGAATGCAAGTTATTCTGCTGCTTTAATTTAAAAAGTTAACACTTTCTTATAGGTATCTAAGATAAGGTAAGCGATGCCAATCAAATCCTTTTGCTCGCTCGTAAAACGTACTCTTATCTATTTAGTACTACCTAAACCCTATAAAGGAATGATAAAAAAAATAGATTTAGGGTGATAAAGATGTTAAAATGTTTTTGAAAGAATAAGTTATAATGTAGTAATGATCAAATTATGTTAACATTTTCTGTTTAATCAAATCAATTATTATCCTGACTTACTTTAAAAGTTTAAATTGAAATACGTATTTTCAAACAATTAATGTGTTTAAAATAAAGGATCCTTCATTTTGTATAATAAAAGTACAATAATCAAATACTTCCGATATTAATTATATCGTGATAGAGATAGTCTATGAGTAGTAATTATGAGATCACTAATTAGCACTGATTTTTCTATGGTTCCACTTCACGTCCAGCGAAATAAAATAAAGATAACTTACAGCTTCCGGGACGAAGTTGAATGGTGAAAAATGGTCTTTATTTCAACAGTAAAAAGGATATTATTTACTCGTAGACTCCAAGACGTAGTACGTTTGCTTTGTTGGGTGAGATGTTTGATCGAGCATTGAAATCTCCAAGAAAACAGCAGCCTTCAGGAACGTGCCTTTGTAAGACTCCCGAGGTTGAAAAGCCAACAGCACCAGCACCAAGAAAATGTCCGGTCACTATTAAAGGTCTTCAGTCTACTGAGTTATTCCTCCATGGATGGGCGAAAATATCGTAGGATGATTCAGATAGATGTGGAAAAGAAAAATTACGTCTTCCTTTGTTCTCTAACATTGCAAGATGGACGCCTCGTCCACAATAGGTAATAAAATCTGATACGCAGGTAGATACTGATAGGTCCCCAGTGGAAAAAATATATTGGTGCTATATTGGCTGAATATTGGTCGATATTGGTTAAATATTGATTACCTATATTGGGCCAATATCGAAGTGTTAACATTTTACAATAATTAGCCAATATTGTTTTGCAATATTGGGTCAATTTTTCAAACAATATTGGATACATATTGTACTGCCAATATTGGATAATTATAGGATTTTTAATATTGGATACATATTGTATTGCCAATATTGGATAATTATAGGACTTTAATATTGGATCCATATTTTACTGCCAATTTTGGATAAGATTCCCCCCAGAGAATCAACATTATAGATATAGATTACTCAATAAAAACATAATACTGCGTATAAAATGATGCGCTTTAATCGTTAATAAATTTAGCATACCTAAGTTATAAGTACATTGTAATTATTGTAAAAAAAATAATTCCAAAATGTAGACACTATTTACAAAAACTAGACATTTTCTTCAGGGTGGTCCCTCTTTAACACTCTTTCTCTCCGTCCACCTTCTCGATCGCCAGCAGTAGAAAAGTCAAGCTAACTTCCACTGACTTAAAAATGTTCGCCTCCGTTGCATCTTGAAACTTAACTTCTGAAAGAATATCACATGCATTACTTCAGGACATAATATTCATATAAAAAAATGCCTACTTATGATACGTTTTCCCATATGGTTCGAGCTTTTTGGCGGGCACTGTATAATTTTTTATAAAATTATTTGATAAATTTAATATTTATTATAAATATCTAAAATTTATTATAAAAATGATTGATTAAAATATAAAACATGAAGTTAAATAAGATGTCAAAAAGTGTCATCAACGCTTCAGAAAATATAACAAGGGATAGGACCAACAGCTTGAAAAAAGAAAACATTCATTTATCAATACTTTTGAGCGTAAGTATAAAGTTAGCACCGACATGTTTAGTTATCAGTTAACAAGGGACGTGCTGCAATGTGGCAAGGTGACAACATGCTGCACTGCCTGATGCGTTTAGAAAAATAGTCCAGGGGCATGGTTTTTATGTAGCAACTTTTTCTAAAATTAACTGTAATAAACATTTTTGCAATCTCTAAAGTTACCTACGACTTTATATAAAAAAAAATATAGAAATGCATTGAACTCATGAAAACCAAACCCATGAACTCACGTAACTCGACCATTATTAATAATAGAATAATTAAAATAAATACTTACTTATAGTTCCAATTGGCACTGGATTCTTATTAGAATCTGCTCTCTAGTAGTTAACAAAAATATTATAACACAGTATCACAGTAGCACAAGAAGTATGAGTCGTAACTGATTGACTGAACGAACTGAGACTGAAATATGAATATTATGCATAGAGTGCGTGAAACAGATTACCAGATGTTGAGTTGATCTTATAAGGGTGTAAGGGAAGAAGAAGTGAGAAGGATGCAAGATGCAACGGCAAAGAACAAAGAAGAAAGAAATAAGATGATGGAACGTGGTATGGTATGGTATAACAAAGGAAGATGAAGGAAGATCGGCATGTAAAACAGAACAAGTGACGGGAAAGTGGAAAGTTTATGCATCCTTGTATGTTTTTTTTATGTACAAATAGACAAATTTTATATCTTTTTGTTTGTTCACGTGAAGGGCGCATGTGGTTACCTACTGCTTGTAGGTATGGAATTTGATATTATTGAATTCTAAAATTATGAACTAAAAATTTTGAAGACGACAAAAATAGTAGGACACGTATTTTAAAGTTTCCAAGTTGCAACTTTTGACTATGATACCTACCTATATTAATAAAAATAAACTTCGTCTATTTTTAATGTCATTAATAGCAAAAATGCCTTCATGCCAAATTTTTGTTGAAAAAAAATTAAAGATTGTATCTTTAATTATTATTGTATCTTAGATGATTATCTAGTAATCCAGGCGATTATAGATGATTTCTTGAAGCGATTATTGGAAGTACCCGAGTAATTTGTTCCGTATGACCTTTGAGATTTATCTGACAAGGACACATAAAGTGACTTTTAGTGATCAATTTGACCAATTATCTTAGTTTGTCCCTTTGTAGCTAGTAGTAATTAGAACAACTACTTACCTATTTCGAAATAATCCCATAAAGTGGTAGAATTATCTTCATTTCATTTTCTTACATTTATATCATTCCCTATCTAATTTCTTTGTAAGAAATGAAAGTTGTACATTATCTCTTTCCAAAGCATATGTTTGCAAATATCTTTTAAGTTAATTGTTAAACAAGCAAAGTAACTTACCCGTTACCTTGACTTTATAGAATAGAGTCAGAATTTCTTGACATTTAATTTTAATGTCAACATTATCGAGCAACAGCCCTGTTTTGGAGGCTGTGTTTGTTTGTGTGGAAATCCCCATAGCATCTCTTAGTCCTTCAGAGCTGGCGGTTTTGTAAAACCCCAGGCTGAAGTAGTGTTCAAAACTATGGGTGGTCGAACGTCAAACGGAACAGCGCAGCTCCATGAATAAAATGTTTCTTTTTATATTAAATGGCATGTACGATATTATCTGAGAGAATAGTAAACATCATTGTGAAAACTTTTACAAAGTCGGTTTTTGTAAAACACTATTTTTCTCTCCCTTTTTCGATTTGTGTCGTCCCTGTTGGTTATCCATAACCATACCTTCATATATACCCTCCTACGGGTATATAATGAACTAGAAGATTCCTCTAGTTTTTGATTTTTCTCTTACATCGGTAAGGGGAGGTGTGTAACGTGTTACACGTTACTTTCTTTTTCTTTTAGAAGATTTCTTTGTTTTGCAGAGAACTGTAAAATTACAGTCCCTCACAATTCCCTACTATAATATAGACCGCAACATCGAACTTTTGTCATGTGAACCTGTATCTCGGCTTGCGAGGGTTAATACTGAATTTAAATAATTCGCTACTAGGTGGCGTTTTTGGGTCCCTTCTTGTTTGGCTTCCAAAAGAAACTAAAAACCAAACGAGTTTGTATTGGCTCTGTCAGCTGTTAATCAAATTAGTATCAGACAGTGACATTTCTGCCTTCACTAATCGGAGGCGGATATACTTCCAGGTTCACCTAACTGAATTCATTTCCTTCCTATCTTTCGATAAAGCAAGATCTGTCTTCTTGACCGTTCCCTACGAAGCCTGTTGTACAGGGTAAGTCGCCATTACGATTCTTCTGAAAATAGGTCCTAATTCGATTATTACTTATTTTTAGCTTCGGAATTTTATCTTGGATTTTACCTTAAACCCTTATCGTTACCTTTATCTTTGGTTAATACCTTATCTTCATCTATACCTACAAGTATCTGAATTAATTACCTGTCGTGAACGAGGCGGCCATCTTACAACGCTAAGGGCGGTGACAAGGCACAATTTCTTTTCCACGACTATCTGAATCATCTTACATCGTTTTTACTCATCCATGGTGAAATAACTCGGCGGATTGGAGATCTTCAATAGCGACAGGACATTTTCCCGGTGCTGGTGCTGTTGGCGTTTTTAACCTCGGGAGTCTTGCAAAGGCGCGTTCTCCACACTTGCTGATTCTTTGGAGATTTCAATGCTCGATCGAACATCTCACCCAACGAAGTAAACAGCCTAAGTTTGGAAGTCCACGAGCAAATAATATCCTTTTTACTGTTGAAATAAAGACAGTTTTTCATCAATCAACTTCGTCCCGGAAACTGTAAGTTCTCTTTATTTTATCTCGCTGAATGTGATATGGAACTATAGGAAGATCAGTGCTAAATTGTGAAATTATTAACTATCACGTGATATTATTAACTATATATTAATTCACAGACTTTCTCTTTCCCAATATAATTAATATCGAAGTATTTGATTATTGTACTTAAACTGTACAAAGTAAAGGATCCTTTATTTTAAACATATTAATTGTTTGAAAATACGAATTTCAATTCAAAACTTTTAGAGTAAATCAGGATAATTATTGATTTGATTAAACAGAAAATGTAAACATAATTTGATCATTAAATCTACATTACAACTTATTCTTGCAACAACGTTTTAACATCTTTATCACCCTAAGTCTATTTTTTATTAGTTCTTCATAGAGTTTAGGTAGCACAAAATAGATGAGAACTTGTTTAACGAGTTAAGAAGGAAGAATTAATTGGCATCCCTAACCTTACCTAAGATACCTATTTAAAAAGTGTTAACTATTTAGAATTAAGCAGCAGAATAACTGGTACTCTGATAGTATCTGATTCAGTTTTCGAGTTATTCAAAATTATTATTTCTTGAGAAGTTCGTCACGAAATATTCTCTCGAAACTTTACCGTTTTGCTGACCCAGCAAACTTTTGTTCGCGCTGACGCAACATTTTGTTCGCGCTACCGCTGCATACTTTCGGTGTTCTGTTGCAAAGTTTGTTCTAAGTCCATTGATTTTCGATTTTATTTCAGTTATAGTTATTCCAGGACGAATATTTTTTAGTTCTCTTACCATGCTTTCGTAAGCAGTGGTTCTCATGTGCTTGTTTTTATAATTGGAACTTTTTACCTGACGGAGGCAAGGCCTTTCTCTATATAATTCTATTAAAGAAATAACCTGATCATGAGACCAAGACATTGTGATAACTGATAAGTGGATAAGTTTTCAATTCAATTTCAATGATTACCGTATGTTTCACGTACACTCCCAAATATAAACTGAGGTTACTGTTACTGGTTAGGTTAGAAAGTTGACTTCAGCTACCAACATCTCAATATTGTAACCTACAAACAACAATTTCCCCCAGATTTCCACTTCAGTTATGTCATTTAATTGATGAAAAATATGACAGGTTCTAAAAATTTGCTTTGTCAATTAAAATTGACGAAAAATAGGACAACTTCCCTAAACTAAAAAATTGACCAAAAATTGGAGACAAAACTTGTATGAATTTGTCCTAAATTTAGTATCCTAAAAAATTGACTAAAATTTGTACTAAAAAATGGATCGTTACATATGGGCTTAATGAAGTAAACGTGTAAACGGCGATATTAAACCTTTAAACGCGGTTAACCGTGTTTTTCTCCAATTTATAAAATCACCTCATAAATCAAAAGTAAAAAACTAGCTAAAGCTATAATGCAAAATTAACAAAATAGATTAATCCATTCTACAGATGTTCAATTACCCCTATTTTGGTTGAATAAATTAGTATTTTAAAATTAGGAAATATCATTAATTAAAATACACTTCCCCTTCACCCTTTTAATCCAATCCACGCTAACACTAAAATGCGCGTATTACCATTTACCATCTTTCTTCATCTTCAAGAATATTTCATTAATAAGTACCAAATAATTGGTAATATTGACGAGCCGTGACCTCGCCGCTTCCGGTTTCCCGAACCCGAACAACAGACTAGGCGTGTTTACATTTGCCAGCCGAGGGATTTCTTTGGCGCTCCGAATAACGTATGTGTACGAATCTGAAGACTTATCTGCTCGCGGACCGGCTCGCTAATGTAGACGGACTACGGACCTTTACGTATCAGACTCGGCTACGCATTGAATTCATGGCGTAGATAGGTAGATCCTGAATTTTTATAGTTTAAACGTTTCATCCCTAAATTTTTAAAATAATTTTAAAATTATAATTTTTACCTGGATGTGCACTTTTGTTGGTTATTTTATTCTTTATTTTAACTGGACAACCTGAACATTTACATAAATGCGCTGCCATTCTTGTAGCATTTTTCTTATATTTTGTATTGCAGAACATACATGAATATGAAGTCGGGCCTGTGCCATTTTTGTTTGGTTTTTCCTTGAAATACTGCCACAGAATACCTTTACTTTTCCCCATTTTTAACACATGGTAGGTAGGTTTTAAGGTAGTAATAGAATAGGTAGAAAATAACGAGCACAGCACCAGCATGGACGCGTTGGCTTTAAAACGCGACAAATTTCTAATCCAACCAAACTACCATCTGATGTGCAGTGCAGTGCGCGAGCCGCGAACAGAGACTCAGAGACAGCTGACTGCAAGCTCGTGCGTGCAGGCCTGTGGCCTTGAAGCGCAACTTCTGCGTAAGTATTGGGAAATATTCTCGTGAAAATTACCGAGAAATTTCAACGTAATTTTCCGAGAATATTACCTTTGTGGTAATATTAGCTTACACCCAGGCGAATATTACGGTAATTTACGTAATTTCCGCGAATATTCGCATGGTAATATTCGCCGTTTACAACACTAATTATGAACCTTATTATAATGTTACAATAAGGTCGACCTTGCTGCATGCACCTGAATCTGAGTTCTCGCCGTCGAAGCCAATGCAGTAGACCAGACACGTCGATCTCCGGAGTACTTGGATTCCGCTTGAATCGGGAACTTATGCCTGCTCCTTGACTGGTTGACTGGAAAGTTCGTAGCGCGACGTTCGCGTCTCGCGTCTGACTTCTTGAAACGTGAAAATTAATTAATACAACCCTTCGTTAAATGATAATTACTATTGTAATAACCATAAATTACACCACTATCCGGCTCGAAGGACCAGCTCATATGTAGGGAATGTTTCCATTCAGTTTAGTCGTCGAACCGAGTGGACGTGCTTGGTGTTCTCCTCCAGAAAAAGGTGAAATTTTGTTGTTTTCTTGTGTATTTGTTGCTGTTGCTGACGATGACGAGCTGTGCTATTTGTACTGTAGATTTACCACCAGAAAATGATTTCATAAGTTGTAGTGGATGCAAGAGCAAGTATCATTATAATTGTGCTAATGTTAGGGAAAGTGTCTGGAGAAAATATTCAACCGAGGCGAGACTGGCATTCAGATGTTTTATCTGCCGGACAAAAACGGCTGCTGATAACGACAAATCGACGATTGTTAGTAAACATACTGATGAAAAAAATGTAAATACTGATAGGGACACAACAGCTGATCCTATTAATACCAACTGTCCTAATAGATCTCAAATTAATTCCAAAAATACCGAAATTGACTACCTCAAAGAGTTATTGAGGCACAAAGACATGATCATCAAGAATCAAATGGATCTAATTGACTCACTTCAAGAACAAATTAGCTTAATGAAGGTGACGATGAGTATTCCCGCAAATATCGACAACTTGGAGACGGTACCATCAACGGTTATCAAAAGTGTCAACAGCAATTATGGCCCTAAGAACTTGACTGATGTAGATTCTAATAATGTCAACTCAGCGGTGACTGGTCCTCCTGTTGTTACAGATCACGTGAGGGAACAGTCGACTGTTTGCAACTTCATGGATCGAAGGATTGACAGAGGTATATCCTGGGTGAGTGATAGGACTGTCAATGAAACAGAATCTTTGAATAATAGAAATCAACCATTTGTCCTAAATGGAGATGACGGATGGAAGAAATTCCAGGCTAGAAGGCGCAGGAAGATTATTGTTGGTACGGGTAACGAATGTAGACTTAGAGCTGCTGAATGTTTCTCTTCTTGGCATGTGTATCGTCTGCACCCAGCTACAACTAAAGACGAAGTTTTGAATAATTATCTTCAGGGGGAGTTTCCAGGTGTCCTTGTGGAGCCTTTAAATTCATCATATCCCGAGCAGTATTCCTCATTTAAGATCTCAGTAAGAGAAACGGAGGAATTGAAACTAACGGATGCCAAGCTGTGGCCCAGTGGAACCAGGATAAATCGGTTTTTTCAGTCCAGGAGGCGTGAGTAGCTCTCTAGCTGTTGCTGCTGATCAGATTTTGAAAGAAGACGACCATAAAAGGAAACAAGACGACCATAGAAAGGAGCAAATAATACAAAGTAAGACCGGGCCAGAAAATGGCACTTGTAATATCTATTTAAGTAACATTAGTAGTCTGACAGCTCATAAAGATGAGCTTAGAAATTTTATATGTCAGTGTAACCAGCCCGCCGTAGTGATTTTGACCTGAGACCTGCGTTACTGAAGATATTATGGACTGTGAAATTGAGTGTGATGGGTATAGAATGATAAGAGTCAACTCAAGCAGTAGACATACTGGAGGTGTTATAGTGTATGTGAGACATGACATAGGGTGTGACATAAGGGAAGAGAAAATTGTAGACATGAATTTTTGGTTCCTTGAAGTTGAAATAACAGTTGACAAAGAACGATTTCTTCTTGGAAGCGTATATCACTCTCCTAATCGTTCTGATGCGGTATTTATTCAGTTTGTAAATCAGTGGATGGAAAAAACTTTAATAGATTACACTAATAGTTTTATTCTGGTTGGTGATTTCAATTTAGACTGGAAGGGTGATAGTTTTTATGATAAGACACTTAGGAGGACGATTAATGACAGTGGGTGTAAACAGCTAGTTGAAGATTTCACTAGAATTACTAAAGATACAAAATCCCTCATAGACTTAGTGGTAAGTAATAATTTGAACCTCAGTGTAAGTACCCTTAAGACGGCGAAGATTTCGGATCATTGTATCATTGAGATCTTGCTCCCAGAAAAGGTAGAAAAGTATAGAAAGAAAATATCGATCAGACCTAAGGTTTATGATTTGAATTTGCTCCAACAAAAGGTAGAGTACATTGTTCAGCGGCTTGATTATCGAAATCGGAATTTGGATGAAAAGTGCAGGCAATTTAACGTTGAGGTTGAAAAGGTATACGATGAAATATTACCAAAAAAAGAAATTTATTTAAGGTTTAGAAATAATCCATGGTTTGATAGGGAGATATTTGAGGAGATAAAATTGAGGGACCGCTACTATAAAAGTTTTTCAGTTACGGGGGATGTTTCTCACTGGAATAGATATAGAATACATAGAAACCAAGTAGTAAACATGTGTAGAAAAAATAAGATAAAATATTATGAAGCAAAAATTGACAAAAATAGGAGTAAACCCGAGGCTATGTGGAAAACACTTAAGAATATAATAGGTGGAAAAAATAGGTCTGATGACTATGAAAACTTAACCTATAAAAATGTAAAAATAGATAAATACTCATTACCTAATTTATTTAATAAATATTTTATTGAGAGTGTTGTGGACATTGAAAAATCTATCACACAGCCTGGGATCACTGCAGAAGAAAACGACCACTGTAATGTTTTCGATGAAATAGAGAGAATTTGTGATTTTAAGTTCATAACTCGAGAGGAATTACAAAAAATAGTTTATGAATTAAGAAATAACGAGAGTATTCAGCTACAGAATAATAGTGTTTTTATTAAATATAATTTTTTTCAGATATCTGATTTCTTAATACATCTGATAAACTCCTCCTTGGAAACAGGTATTGTTCCAGATAGTTTGAAGGTTTCCACTGTAGTTCCAATAAGGAAAATCAAAGGAATTAAACAGATTGAGAATTTTAGACCGATTAACACATTACCGATTATCGAAAAAATTCTCGAGAAGGTGGTATATAGACAAGTTATTAATCATATCGAAGTCAACAATATTCTTGTAGACTTTCAGTCGGGTTTCAGGAAGCAGTACAGTTGTGAAACTGCATTTCAGTACTTAGTTAATAATTGGAAAGTTTCCCTGGATAAAAAAAAGATTGTAATGGTGGTATTTCTGGACCTAACCAGAGCTTTCGAAACGATTGATAGGGGAAAATTATTACCTAAGTTAAGACTATATGGTATGGAAGGTACTGTGTTGGGATGGTTTAGGAGCTATCTGGAGGGTAGGAGACAAAGGGTTGATTGTGGGAATATATCGTCAGAGCTGGCGAATGATCTGGGCGTACCTCAGGGAAGTGTGTTGGGACCATTGTTGTTTAGCTTGTATGTAAACGACATTGGTTCTATCATTAAATATGGAAAAATACATCTTTTTGCAGATGATACGGTGGTTTTTGTCAGTGGATATGATATTCAGGAAATACTTCTTAAGTTAAATCACGACCTGCAGTGCATATTTGATTGGTTCAGTGAGAACAAATTAAAGATCAATCTTGGGAAGTGTAAGGCCATGATCTTTGGTAGAGACATCAAATATAAGGATATTAAGGACAAAATAGAGATTAAAATTGATAGTGAAAAAATTGAGTTGGTGGATAAATTAAAATACCTTGGGTTTATTCTTGATGTCAACCTTAATTTTACTGAACATATAGATTTTGTTTGTAAAAAGATTTCTCAGAAGTTAGGTGTCTTATCTAGGGTGAGTAAGTTCCTCTCAGTGAAAGCCAGGTTAACAGTCTTTAATACTATAATACTCCCTCATTTGCAGTATTCCTCACTGATAATTTTTACAGCTCGTAAGCGTGAAATTAGGCGTGTACAATTGTTGCAGAACAGAGCTATGAGAATCATTCTTTCTTGTAACATATACCAAAGTATAGATAAGATGGTTGAATAGATTGAAATGGTTGAATGTTTTCGACTTCTGCCAGCTGCAATGTATGGTTTTCATATATAAAGCAAAAAATGGTCATTTGCCTGGATACTTAGGTGAGTTTTTCACGACCTTCGGTGAAACACATAAGTATGAGACTAGGGGTAGAGAGGATTTCATACTTAGTCGAGTTCAGTATAAGGCAACTCAAGAGACGGTGTTTTTTAGAGATTTGGAGATATATAATAAAATACCAGATAATATTAAACATGAAAAGAACGTTCATAAATTTAAACATTCGTTAAAGAACCACTTGCTGCTTGCAGGGACGAAGGGTGAGAGTGTAGTGTGATGGATGCTCTGGGGTCTTTGCTGTCTTGTGGGGTATATTTGAGAAAAAAGAAATAAAAAATCTGAAGACATGTATAAAACTGATGTAGAAAAACTGATGTAGCCAAATCTTTACTTTTATTTATTTATTTTGTCTTTGTTGTATTCTGTTTGTTGTATTATGTTTAATTGTAGGTTTGTATTTGTATTATAATTTAAAAATTTTGTTAAGACTTTGTAAGATTCTGTAAGACAATAGCAATTTTTTGCTAAATAAAGGTCTATAATAATAATAATAATAATGTTCACTGCCCACATACGAAACACAAAAGGGTTCTATTGATATAATTTATTGCCGTAAAAGTTTACAATAATATAACGGTGTTGTGCTTTCACCGGCATCTCGGGTTGCATTGCTACTCTCGCGAAGCCCACCATCAGCCCTTGCAGTAACAGACAAGGTTGCCAAATTAAATAAAAGATTCTAAATTACAAGAATATTAAAATAAGACGTAACAAATGGTTTTAATGAGATCTTGCTCCAGAGTTCCAAATTAACACTGTTTGGCTTGATTCCTTAATTCTGTTAAAAATGGCTCTATCGACCACAAGTTTTGTTTCAGTTTGATGAATTTGTGTCGCTCATATGTTAAATTTTTCTTGGGGACAAAATGATCTTTAAATTTTTTCATAATTTTTGTCTTGTTCATCTTCTGCTATTGTGAATGAATTATATAATACAGCATTTTTTCTGATTTTTTCTCAGTTTCAGAAGCAACGAGATAATAATTATTCAACTTCTGCTTCCATCTCTTCTAATTTTCGGATAAATTACCCCCTAACTCCATTTCACCAATCCCTTTTGATTCTATTTTATTATATTTTCAGTTAATTCACTATTTCCGGCAATTTTTTACTTTTATTTCACAATTTTCACTTTTAATTAATTGATCTTTGTGATCTTATTCGCAACACGTAGCGTCATGTCATGTTATTAAGACTAAGGTCTGAGGTGAACTCTCTTTATTAATCTAAATCTATTATTGCTAAGATACAAGTATGGTATGCAACCATGAATACAAGTTACATGAATTCTCATGTATGACAAGAATGACAACCACCACTTCGAGAGCCCACGACAGGAATTTCTTTGCTTCTTTATTTCATACAGTTTGTGAAAGAATGACGTTGCTTTTTGCTTTTTTTACAACTCATTTACTTTCTAAATGACAAATTCCCTTGTCGCTTGCCATTAAATAGAAATAAAAATAAGATGTAAATTGTATTGAGGCACACTCATTATGAGAGCAAAATACAATGATAACTAGCTCAGCAAGAAAAAATACGTCTTCAGGATCTAGTCTTTCAAATTATCCCTCTCCATTATTTCAATCCGCTTTCCCAAGAGAAAGCGGGCGTTACAAAGGAAGCCATCAAAGAGAGGAATAACACTGTAAAGTATCACCAGGACAGCTATGATCAAGTTGTAGGCACCTTGAGCAAGAATTCTTAGCAAGACGATGAAATTTGATGACTGCACCCGCATCGAGTCAAAATTCGCTTCTTCCTCAAATTCGCTTCTTCCTCTATTTCCCCTCTCGCCTCTTGACGTGAAGGGAGAGGTTTCTTGGCCTCGCTCTGAGGCAACCCAGCCAGTTCAATGAGATCCAATTATTTTCGAATATCACTTACTCACCACGTGACGACACCACGTGTGTTGCGCACAACCACCACTTCGAAAGCTCACGACACGAATTTCTTTCTTTTTGCTTTTTTTTACAACTCATTTACGACTGACAAATAACAAATTCTCTTCTCACTTGCCATTAAAGAGAAATAAAAATAAGAAGTAAATTGTATTGAGGCAAACTCACATGGAATGAAAGATGGATGTATGTCTGTCGAACAAAGAATAAAGTATAATAGTATTAAGATGGTGTTTAATATAGTAAATAATCAAGGATTTCCGAATTACTTAAGAAAATATATCAGTTATAAAAAAGACAGAAATTATGAAATGCAGCTTAGAAATGACGAACATTTGGCGCTAATGAGACCAATAAATGAGTTACATAGAAACTCATTTTTCTATAAAAGTTTTGATTTATATAATTGTTTACCAACAAAGTTAAAAAATGAAACAAATTTGAATGCATTTAAAAGACTGCTAAGTGAGTACATAAAAAATCCGAACAATTAGCTAGTAAGAAAAATGTATAGGAAAGTAGGTTTGATTTAGTGTAGATTTAATTAAGTATTATACATATATTATGGTATTATAGTTATAAAGAATGTAATATTCTAGAAAAATAAAGATTATTATTATTATTATTATTATTAAAGATAATAAATTAATAGATTTGTACTCCAATAATAACGCTCTCTTTTTTTTCAAAATTCTCTTCTGGTTCAAGTTTCGGTAATGTTTAAGGATAGGGGCCTGAAGGTTAACCTTGACGGTTCTGCTTGTGCATGCATATTGCTGAGTTGCATTGTTGCCAGATGTATGAACTTAGAAACGAATTTGAATGAAATCGTAACCAAATTTCTCCAACTACAAAATATCTAACTAATTAGAACAATTTTTTTGGTATACTTATAAAAAAAGTAAAAATAATAATTTCAAACCTGAAGAAACATGAACATAATATTTTATCCGCAACCAGCGTGTTATGAGGACATAATTACAATGTTTTCAGTTGTATTATGGTGTCTATAAGACACTATTGTTCTATACCTGCGGAAATTTATATTTTATATTGTTGAAAATAATTAAATGAATATATGTGTCCCAATATTCCATGGACATGGAGCAACCACAGATTACTGAGGTAAAAAAAGTCGCTCTGACCAAACTTATCTCTATACCAAAGTGCTTCGTTTGTCCGTTAGAGGGCTTCAAAGTCTTTTGAAAATTTTAGTTTTTTTGAAATAGCTCAAAGTCGGCCGATTCCAATTCGATGAAATTTGGTAGGTAAATTTCTTATTAAAAATACTAACTTCTGATGTACATGATAATTTGACGGAAACCCAGGAAGGGGTTAAACTACCCCTACCCTCCATTAAAATCGATCGTAATTGTTGATAGGGTAGCAGGAACGCTGTTCATGTTTTTTTGTTTGAAAGATACATCGTTTTAGCCCATTTTTGGTCTCCTACAAAAATCTGTATCTTTCCGAGGTGCTATGTGATAAAATAAATTAGTCGACGATAACTAAATTTTTATTTCATTCTTTTAATTTGAAATCAAATTTTCAAATTGTCAGGTGATTATTTTATCTAATCTCATAAAAGATGCTCGATGTGGGCGCCGGTTTGGACCCTAGAAAGTTCCATCCTGCGCAAAAAAATGATTTTAACTTTTCTTGGAACCTCGTCGTTTTGCAAACTGTTTACTGCGTTTGAAAAAAACCGTTTGCAAACACCTGAAAAAAAACCGAACCATACTAATCATCTTTTATGAGATTAGATCAAATAATCACCTGACAATTGAAAATTTGATTTCAAATTAAAAGAATGAAATAAAATTTTGGTTAGGTGTCATCGACTAATTTATTTTATCACATGGCACCTCGGAGAGATACAGATTTTTGTAGGAGACCAAAAATGGGCTAAAACGATGTATCTTTCAAATAAAAAAAACATGAACAGCGTTCCTGCTACCCTATCAACAATTACGATCGATTTTAATGGAGGGTAGGGGTAGTTTAACCCCTTCCCGGGTTTCCGTCAAATTATCATGTACATCAGAAGTTAGTACTTTTAATAAGAAATTTACCTACCAAATTTCATCGAATTGGAATCGGCCGACTTTGAGCTATTTCAAAAAAACTAAAATTTTCAAAAGACTTTGAAGCCCTCTAACGGACAAACGAAGCACTTTGGTATAGAGATAAGTTTGGTCAGAGCGACTTTTTTTTACCTCAGTAATCTGTGGTTGCTCCATGTCCATGGAATATTGGGACACCCTGTATACAGGTGTCCCAGCTTATTCGAAGCGGTCTCTGTAGGCCAAACGATGGACTTTTTCAAAAAACTTTTTGAAAATTCAAGTACAGGATCACAATGGCCATAATTTAAAATTATTTTGGAGTATACAGAGTGTCCCATATGACAGTGGCATATCAAAGTTATGTTTTTTCAAATGGAATGCTCCTATGTTATTGCATTTTTAGATTGTCTGAGAAGAGCAAATAAGATTGACTTTTACAGTTGGTGTTTAAATTCAGAAGTTTTTGAGTTATAAACAAGTGAAAATCGTCATTTTTCAAGTTCAAAGCCCTCCCAAGTAGCATTTTTAGTGGAGACAACGTGAGGGCCACTGCAGAAGATACATTAAAAGTTCCCGCCACGAGTGGTGGCCACATGAAAGCAACGGTTCTATTACGTGGTTACCACTAAAATGGGGAACAATTTTTAAGTGGTTATCTAGTTCCGGCGACGTGATTAGATCTGACCGTGCCACGGTTTGGCCACATCACGGTCACGTGGCCACACCGTGGATGTATGGTGGCGGGCTCTATCCCTTGTATCTTCGCACAGTCCGCGCACATACTAGTTGTTGTTGGGTTTTCGATCTCTGTCTTACAGCCGCAATCTCATATTTTTACCTTCCTATTCCTATCGTATTTCTACCTAGTCTTGCTAAACAAAACAAGATCGGGACGGCATGGAAAATGAAGAACTCAACTCATCCTTGAATCTACATAGGTATACAAAAATTATTAAGGAGGGAGCGTGCGTCTGCACTCGCCCAACAAATTACAAACGAACGCAACTTTATTGTGAAACATTTATGTAATAAATCGAAATATTACTAAGCGCCGCCATAAAAACGACATTTAAAAAAAAAACTTGAAACGTAATTTCACGTACCGTTAGTGTGTGATAAGCTGTCTGCGGCAAGAAGTTATTTTTTATCGATAAATATTACTTACCAGAAACGCAAAAGCAATTTTTTTTTAATTCTGTGCCATATTGATCAACATTTACTATTTATCAGATCGTTTACATAATCTTTGCAGTAATGGCGGCAAGAGGTTTATCCGTAAATATGGCCGCCTTAAGAGAATATAACTTAAAAGTGGCGTTTGTCACATTTTACGACTATAAAGGGTTCATCACTCAAACCGTAGTGGCAAAACTGAAAATATTTCACTTCTAGGTGGCTTTCGAATAACAAGTGGCCAAGGGAACTATATGAACTAAAGAACAAGCCAATCGATTTCTTCGTCACATGAAAGTGATTTCGAACAGTTATTTAAACCATTCTGTCACTATATTTATTTGCAATAGTACCTACCTACAATAATTACTGTCGTTGATAATAATGGAACTTGAAAAATGAATGAAAAGAATTTACGTAGGTATAGGTAAGTTTAGGTTCTCCGTGTTCTACTTAAATAAACGAAATGAATGGTCGAAGTACTACCTACATGATGGTTGAAATTGTTTAGGTGATCGTGGTTTGTTTACAAGACCACCATTTTAACCGATGTATTTTCCAACTGTTGTTTTTATTTTCTATAAAACGTTGTTGAATGTCGAAAACTCCTTTTCTTGCCTGAGATTTTATTATCCATTATTATAATAATGTTGAAAAGGATTTTAAAACCAACACTGACACTTTTCTACAATATACCTACCTAACCCTACTTAGTCTGATTCTTACCCTTAACAGTCACCAGTAGGTTATTTTTTCTTAAAAGTTATTTTCGCAAGTTCTTGCCACATTTTGGTGGCTCAAATCTTATTCAAATTATCAAAGTTACTTTTCTTGGTGGCAGAATTCTGACGATCGGTGCTGCATGCCACTAGAGTGTGATGAATCTTCAAAGATATTAAAGAAGTTTTGAGAACGATGCGGCCACTTTTAATATATCACTTCAAAGCTGTCGCCACTTTTAGGTGATATTTTAGTGCTTTTTGTTGGTGACTGCAGCTTTCACTTTCCACTTCATAGTTGTAGAACTTTCAAGTGGTTATTAGGAGGAAAAATAACGTTTTGAGCACCTAAAGTAGCACCAAGATGTTATGAAACTATCAAGTGGCCACGCTGGTATGAATGCACCGTGATTACCACTATGAATATAGGATATACAGTTTTTTCTACTGTAAAGTTTTAAATTGAGTGGAAAATAAGTGATAGTCACTTTCTCAAAGTTCCGGTATAAAATGAGAAGGTGGTTGTACCCTCTGATGCTACTTGGGCTGTACAACGAAAACGGCTGAAGATAGAGAAAAACGGCTTACATGTCCCTATTTTGCTTTTTCATGTACTATCCTATCATGTAGATGAAATGTTTATACAGGGTGATAAAAAATTTGAAAAATTCTGAGATTTCTCCACGCGTCGCCAAATAAAAAAATCAAAGAAAGTTAAAATTTTTCTCTACCATAGGATAGTACATAAAAAGTTAAAATAGGGACATGTAAGCCGTTTTTCTCTATCTTAAACCGTTTTCATTGTACAGGGCCTTGAACTTGAAAAATGACGATTTTCACTTGTTTATAACTCAAAAACTTCTGAATTTAAACACCAACTGTAAAAGCCAATCCTATTTTCTCTTCTCAGACAATATAAAAATGCAATAACATAGGAGCATTCCATTAAAAAAAAACATAACTTTGATATGCCACTGTCATATGGGACACTCTGTATACTCCAAAATAATTTTAAATTATGGCCATTGTGATCTTGTACTTGAATTTGCAAATTTTTTTTGGAAAAAATCAATCGTTCGGCCTACAGAGACCGCTTCGAATAAGCTGGGACACCCTGTATATGTTATAGGCAATGTGTATAATGCAGGAATTCTATACAATACCTGGGCAATGTATACAATGGCGGGATCGTTTAGGCAATGTATGAAATGATTTTAATTTCTTAAACTATTTCATACATTACCCAGGTAATGTATACAATGCCTAGGCACTGTATAGAATGCCCGTTGAACCATGGGCAATGTATGAAATAGAGTTTTTAAACAATTAAGTAGGTATACATGTTTTACAAATTGGTAAGGTCAGGTCAGGTCAGGTCATTAACTTTGACTGTCCGTTTGGATAATGATATCAACAATCAGGAAAGCGTTATTCACGTACCTAACTGCGTAGGTAATGGAAGTACTTATACCTGTTGTAATAACTGGTGTCTACCTACTTATTTAACGAAAAATATAAATAAACTTGACTACCTTATACCTATAGGAATATGAATTATTGGAGGGCAAATTAAGTTTAGCCCTTAGTAGTAGGGTGCACGTTTCGCTGCCCGTTGTCGTTCATTATACACTTTGCCTGATGCGCTTCTGGTATTCTATACAATACTTAGGCAATGTATGAAATAAATCGTATTTCACACATTGCCTGGACGTATATATATACAGTAGAGTCCGTTTATAATGACATCGAAAGGAATTGACAAACACGTCATAATAAGCGGACGTCATATAAAGCGTTATGTGAAATGAAAAACTTTTTTTATGTATTATGTATTTAAGTATTTTAATACAGAAACATAGTACATATGTAATTACATATGTATGTATACATATGTATGTATGCCCGTTAAATTTTATTTTGAATTTTTAATTCTTTGCGCTCATTAACATCATCATTATTATTGTATGTATACATATATATTAAATCAAAATCAAAATTGCACGTAATCAGCACATTATTATAATAACACATACAAGTGTATTTTTTACTGTAAGTAATCTGTAATTTTTGTCTGCTTTTGTTTTTTCATTTTATTGTAAAAACAGTCTCTAATACTATTGTGTATAGAAGACATAGCTATGGCCAAATTATCATTTTCAATATTGCTGTGAACAAATCGTGATAATAATTCTGCAGCTTTTAATGCCTCTTCTGCGGTAGGTAATGGTGCTTCCTCGACTTCCTCTTCCCCATCACTTTCGAGTTGTTCCTTAGCACTAATGTTCTGTACGATATTTTCATCGGTGGGTTCTTCGGATGTGAGGAGACCGCTATCGATGTCAACATAATCTTCCCACATTTTCGGTGCTGCTAAAGAATCTGAGTTTAGGTTTCGTGACCACAAAGATAAAGGAATGTCATCTTCTTCATCGAATTCATGTTCTGATATTTGAATAGGTAAACCGTTGTGGCTTTCAATGAATCCTGCGTGTTTGAAACAGTTATGAATGGTACTTTGAGACATTTTATTCCAGGCATCATTAACCATCAGAATTGCATCTAGCACCGTTACTTTTGTAGAAGAGTGGTTTTCATCAGCATCAAGACAATTAATCATTTTGAGCACAAGGTTCTTCCTAAAATTCATTTTGAGTGATCGTATTATTCCCTGATCCATTGACTGTAGTACTGATGTTGTATTCGGCGGAAGGAAAGCAAGTGTTATAGACTTTAAATCAGTAACATTTGGATGTGCCGGGCAATTATCAACCAGCAATAGAATCTTTTTCTTCTTCTTCACCAAATCACGATCCCAATCACGAAGCCATTTTTCAAAAAGTTCTGACGTCATCCAAGCTTTACGAGTGTTAGCATAATCGACAGGTAATGATTTGACACCTTTAAAACATCTTGGTTTTTGTGACTTTCCAATAATGAGCAATTTCTTCTCTGTGCCACTCATATTCGCTGCTACCATGACAGTCATTCTATCTTTGATAACTTACCTCCACTACAATTTTCACCTTTAAATTTTAAAGTTTCCGGCATTAATTTTTAAAAAAGTCCAGTTTCATCAGTATTAAATATCTCATCATCAGAAAATTGTCTTCGTAAATTCGGCCACACAGATATCAACCAGTTTGTTGTTGAATTTTGATCTACAGACGAAGATTCACCGACAATTTTTCCCGCCACAATGTTATGTCGAACTTTAAAACGACTGATCCAGCTTGCAGAACAATTGAAGTCGAGAATACCAAAACGCGTGGCAAAACCATTTGCCTTTTCCTGTAGCATAGGACCGCTGATAGGTATTCCTTTGTTTCTCATGTTTTTAAACCACTGAATTAATGATTGATCAACATTTTCTTGTTGTGATTTTCGAAGCCTCTTCGGTTTCAAAACATTTGAATTGAACGATTCCTTAATGCGGTTCTTGTTTTTAAAAATCATTGAGATTGTCGAATGACCCACGCCAAATTCCTTTGCGAGACATGAGTTAGATTCTCCATTTTCTAATCTGCATATTATTGCACCTTTCTCCTCAATTGTAAATGCTTTACGTCGTTGAGATGACATTTTTTTCACAGTAACAAACGAAAAACAATGCGTGACCTTCAACCGTCAATTACTCACTGAGATTCAATGATTCAAAACAAAAACGAGCCAAGTGCCGAACGTTGTCGGGAATCAACGAACAATACCGAAGGTGTAAAGAATCATGTCGGTCATTATAACCGGACATAATTTATTAAAAATGGGTCATAATAAGCGACATGTCACTGTAAGGGAAGTCATTATATCCGACTTTTTTATAAAGAATTTTATATGAAAACCAAACTTCGTAGTGCAATTGTGTCATAATAACCGGCTGGTCAATATAGGCGGAGTCATAATAAACAAATTCTACTGTATATATCAAAATGTCAGTCGAGAGCTTTCAAATTTTTTATTAAAATATGTTGATAATGATCGCATAATTTTGGTTGTGGATAAAATCTTGTATGGTATTGAATTGTGTTTTATTGGCATATAAGACACTCAAATACACAATAAATAAATATTTTTGCGTAATAATAAAGTTTTTATAGATAGATATAAAAATATCTAAACTGGATATTGTTCACCAGTTGCCACAATAAATTGTCCACAAACGTTGGTTGAGTTTCTGTATTGGTTTGTCCAGATAAATTCGTGCAGGTATGAGGTGAATAAGGCTTTTGATGTTCCAAATTGGCAGCGAAGTTTCCTCTTGGCGCGCATCCACATGTTTTCCACATGCTGGGTATGTACCTATGGATCATTGGGGTCGACAAAATGCTCTTCGTGAATGATAACTTGATGTTCATAAACTCCACCGCCAATCTGGGCAACATGATTATATGCCCTCCAGCCATCGGTGACGATAATGGTTCCAGGTTCAATGTATCTACATCAATTTTCAAACATTGTCTTAAAATTTTGAAAAAAAAAAAATAAAAATAAACTCAACGGGAATGCTGTAAGAAAAATTAACAATGCAAAAAGCGCATTCTCGTGCCTTAGTAAATAAAAAAATATAAACTCAAAATTTCTCGTACTGCCGAATGAGGGCGTTTAATTTAAATGTTAAATATTTAAATATTTCAATTAATTTAACAATATTTTTTTATTAATGTTATTCTGGGTGAGAACTATTCTGTAAGTTTCCCATTCTTGGTTTCGCTTAGCTCTATTAAAGGCTTTTGTAGTAAGGTTTCCGGAGTACTTATCCACCAGACTGTGCTAGCCCTATTCCTTCTTGACTTCGCTTGGCAGTTGGCTTCAAATGCTTGCAAAATTGCCGATTAAGCTCCTACGCTACATCGTCAAAATCTTTGCTGTCTTTCACATATTTACTTACCGTATCTAGATTATCCTTAAATGAGCTGGTGAATCCAGCCCATTGGGTTTTTCTAGGATTACAGAAAACCATCATCTGCATAGATGTAGTATCAATGTCGAATCTAATGTGTCCATGATCGGAACACGATGGTTCCGTGACACATGCCAGTTTCGGACATCATCAATCATGGGGAGGGAGCATAGCGTTATGTTCAATACTTCCTCTTTCGCGCGAGTTATGAAGGTTGGTTCGTTACCTACGTTAGCTATATCCAACCCTTCACCAGACATAAATTCTAAAAGGGACTCACCGCTGTTGTTGATGTCGGTGCTGTCCCACGCTATGTGGTGTGCGTTTGCATTGCAACCAATGATGAGGTCGAATCCGTTTCTCCTGCCGTGGGTCACTGCCGCCTGTAGGGATTCCGGTGGGCGGGCGTCCTCGCCCGCGAAGTATGGTGCAAACATATTAGCCAGCTTCTAACGCCTACTTCAGTTTTAACGGCTAATATAGCTGCAACAAAATCACCGTAGCTCTTCAAGATACAGTTATTGTTTTTAGCAGTCAGAATGCATGCACGCGGTCTTAATACTGACCTGTTGTATAGTAGGAGAGAGTTTCTGGCACCAAGTCCTCTTATTTCTCTCCCATGGGACCACGGACGCCTGCTGGACTCTTGTGGTATTGCCTCAGGAGGCCCCTCCCGCCGGTTCTACAGCTGCAGCAGCCCCGGCGCTGGGAGACGCACTCCTGGCTGCCTCCGCCTAGGGATCAGTCACAAGGGCTTTATCCTTTTGACGGAATAACAGCCTGGAGCACAAGTGAAAGTAGGGGGGCATGTCCATCTCCCTGAGTACCCCGAGGGAGCCCTTGTCCATCGAGAACGTCCAAGCGTGACAGTTACCCGACTTCGAACTGCCCCACGAGGTCCACAGGTCGGTGTACAGCCCCCTGTTCGCTACGCTTAGCCTGGATAGGATCTTCTCCTTGCTAAGCGCCTCGCCGTCATCGTCTGGGACGAAGACTGTGCAGGCGATCGGTTTTAGGACGTTCTCTCCAACCAGAGTCTGCAGGACTGCATCCTTCCAGGGCACCAGATGGAAGACAACCTCCTTCAACCACTCTGCACTTGTGTTGTCTGGCGGCGACGTCCACCTTCACGGAGGCAACTGCGTCTTTGAATGACGTGCTGGCAATTGCCGCTATGCTATGGTCTTGTTTGGCCTTTTTGATAACGTCTTTCCGCGGGGTCGTTGACTCGGACCTGGTCCTTTTGGGTGGGTGGTCTTTGTCTTTGGGGGTGGTGGAGGCTTTGATGAAGTTTTACCGATTTTTTGTCTCCAAGGGATCAGCTCAGTTTTGACATGAACACAGAACTAAGAGGGCGCGGTGTAGCGGAGAATGTGTTCAGACCTCCGGTATCGTTTGTCCCCAGTGCAGCCCCTTGGTCACGATACGACGACCGGGCTGGGAGAGGTTGGTCTGCGGTAGCGACTCCGAGGCTTCCAGGCGGAGTCTTACATCGGCCGAGCATCACGGCCACCACTGACTTTGCTCACTTACTTTCACTGCAATGTCATTCACTATCCGTCACATGAGACGCGCCCGATGGGTACCTGTGGTAGTAAAGTAAAGTCAAATGGTTATGCGCCAGTATATTTTGCTAATCAAGGAGAATCTAAATGTGAGAAATACAATAAGCCCGCTGGCTTCAGTGTTTGGGACCTAATAAACCATCTCTCACATTTAGTTAAAATACCAAAAATACCAAATATTTTGCCAGAGTAAATGCATTTCCGTCGCTGCAATCGTAGTAATTATTATTTTTGACCAAATCGTTTGGAAAAAGTCTGCCTTTGAAAATTTGAATGCAATAATTTTATTACACTCTGTAACGTCTCTCCTTTTTTTTGGAAAGGACGTCTTAATTATTTGGTTAATTTGGTAACTAACCAATGCCTTCAGACGGGATATTTGGGTGGATTTACACAAATGATACACAATATTAAAACATAAAACGTAAATTTATTATCTTCTTAAAATGTGGTAAATGAAAAATAATCATTCATTATGTTCAGCATGCTTTGTGAACGCCCGGTATATAAACCGGCCCAGCATCCGGTAAAAAACGGCGCCCTGTCGATCGCTTGCCGGTAATGCTGGATTCGTGTCAGTGGGTCGAGCAGGACGAGTTTTTGCGATCTTATCGATTAACTGGAAAATAAAAACGTTAGCTATGACAATGAGACGAGAACGGATTAAATGATTTTACTATTATTGTTTATCGCGTCGATAAAAGAATGAGAAACGAACAGAATAAAACTCTCGAGTAAAATTATTTACATAAAATTTATGCCGATCTGAATTTATAAAGAATTTCCTTTCTATTTAAATGAATAATTGATTTATTAAATTTGATCGGAGGGAAAATTCTAGCCATATGAAATGACCGCGGGTTTTGTTATTAAATGAGTGACGGGGCTCGTCTTCGATTACGTAACGGTCAATTCTCGTTCGCAATCGAAGGTTGACCTTTTACGTGCCTGGCTAACTCGTCGAGTCAATACTTCGGCGCGTTAGGAAGCCACGGGGGGATGATTCGCTTAATCAGACTAATTGGACCAGGGACGTGAGTCAATTCTTCGCTTCACCTGGGTCCACGTTCGAGACTGATAAGCTTTAGGGGGTGACGAAAGAGTATCAATTCTACTCTCTCGCGTTAGTCCAACTTGACTCCTGGTTACTACCCAGGCTTCGCATTGGGGAGGTTAAGGTGTGAGCTTGGAAGAGTCAATTCTTCTTCTTCGAGCTAGGAGAAGTCCCGATCAGTACTCGGGGCCTCCGGGCAAGGGGGTTGAGCTATAGACGGCGGAACGGCTATCCTAGATCAGTTCTCTAGGAGGGCCAGCTGCGATCTGCTACCGTTAATTTTTATTTTTTTTTGGCAAGGAGGTAAAAATCCACTATGGATACCCTTATCCTCCTGGATAAGGGTTATGTGGGACTCTCACCCACTAAAAACCCCTCCTTGTGTTGCACCTGGTGTCTTCTCCGATGCAAGCGTTTGCAGCCAGGTGTTGCCCTTTTGCTGCGCATTCTTGGGGGTTGGTCGTCTCGGGGTGTTGGGTGCTGCTCTAGCAGCGGCTGCGTCTCCGCGCCTGGGGGGCTTCGTCTGGAGGTCCGCTGGGTTCATGGAGGGGGCTGTCCTCCCTGAGCGTCCGGTGGTCTTCCATGGGGTCCGCCCTGGCGCATCAGGAGGATCGACTTCGATGGCGCATCGTCTTCGATGTTTCCACTGAGTCTCCTCGTCGTAGTCGCAGACGGCTCTGACGAGGGGATTTGGATGGTCGCTGGCAGTGGCGAAGGTCCTCTCGGCCTGTCCCTGGATGAAGTCTTTCAGCCAGGGGATCTTCATTTCACGGTGAATCTGCTCGTTCCTGACGAACCAAGGAGCACCTGTGGCCCACCGAAGCATCCTGCTCTGAACGACTTGGAGTCGGTTCAGATGCGTTGCCGCGGCGTAGCCCCAGACGCTGCTCGCGTAAGTCAGGGTCGGGCGGATGAACGTCCTGTAACATAAGATTTTGTTCTTTAGTGACATCTTGCTGCGTCGGCAGAGCAAGGGGTTAAGCGAGCCCGCTATCTGCCTTGCTCTTGATGCCATCTCCGTTGTGTGTTTCTCCCAGGTGAGTTTCTTATCCAGAAACACGCCGAGATATTTCACCGTGTCCTTCCAGGGGATCTGCCTATCGAAGACCTCGAGTTGGCCTGACGGTGACTTCTTCCGCTTGGTGAACAGTATGGCCGCGTTCTTATCCGCGTTCACCTCGATCCTCCACTTCGACAACCAGTCCTCCAACTGCTCCAGGCGCCTGGTGGCAACCTCTGGGCTCCACGATCTGGTGAGGACTGCGATATCGTCGGCGTAGAGGGCTATCTCGGTGTTTGGCGTCCTGGGGATGTCTGAAACATACAAACTTTATAGTAGGGGGGAGAGCAGGGATCCTTGGGGGACCTGCCTCGAGTGTCTTCTCCGACGATCTGGTTTCTCCCAGCTTGGCTCGTGCTCTGCGGGCTCGCAGGAGTTAAGAGTTGCCTTTTGGAAATTTGCTTTTTAAAAATAAAAACAATTGTTGGAGCTTAACAAATTTATTATTTTGATGTAGATTATATCGAAGTGGAAGCTAGATGCAGAGTGACAATACTTCACAGTTACCAGGACTGCCTGGGGCATTCGTAAAACAATAGCTTATTCAAATATAATATTACATATCTAAATATAAACCTTATTCTATACTACTTGACAGAATTAATAATATAACTCCTCCTTCCTTAAGAAAAAACTACCATGGAAGGATTGGAAGGGTTGTTTTCGTCCTTCGGGGTTGACTTTTCAGGGTTAATCTCTATTTTCTGTTTTTCTTTGGAGACGACTTCGTATCTTACTTTTGGTTCTTCTAGACTTTTCTTGATGGAGATGCAATTCATTTTTCCTCGTCGGTTTCTTTTTTTTAATTTATAGATAATAAATGCTATTACCGATATTATCAAGGGAACGACTACAAAACTAGGTATGTTCCAAATTAGTGGATGAATGTCAGAATTAATTAATTTTAATGATGAAATTGATTTCGCTTCAGATTGAAGTTCTTTTATGCTTTTTAAATCGATTGTTTTCAATTTAATTGGCTCAATATTAGCCATTTTTACTTGAACTGATTGTTTTAATTTAGGTAGTATTAAAGGGTTTCCGATTATCATTTCTTCTTTGTTGGTAAATGTCAGGTTTCTTGTCCGAATGCTGCATGATTTCGGAATTTTCACTAATGTATTTTCTTCGACTTCTACGACCGATTTCTTCTCACAGTCTGTTTGGACTTTGACTGTTTGATTTCCTGGTAATATTATTATATATCTGTCATTGATCTCTTCGATTATTGGATGTACTACATGGGCTAAATTGGTCTTGCATGATGGATTTTCTGCTTTTATCAAAGGTATTATGCAGGTCTCGACCACTATTTCTTCATGTTTTTGGCAGAAGAAGATTTTGTTCAGTTGTGGACAAGGTATTTCTTCAAATTGATGAAAGCTCGTACCGAGTACTAGGTAGGGCTTTTCAGGGATTATAATGGTATCGTGGTAGGGTAAGCCAATGAGGTGGAATATTTGGAAGGAATCATTTACCAGAATAGGTATATGTATTATGAACAATATTTTGTTATTCTGGATATTGATTTGGATACCTGCGTATTGATAGTAATGATATGGATTTGGAAAATCAGCAATTTTTCCGTTTCCATATAAGGATTCTAAATATGACTTAATCTTCAATAATTGACCTATACTTATAACAGAATTATGAAGAGTTCCAAGATGTGCAAACATAATGGCATTTTCTAGATTGTTTAGAAAATCTATCGTAAGTTGACAATTGTTATTTAGGTGTTGTAATGCATTTGTTAATGAAAGATAAAAGTAAATACTTTTGAAATCTTTGTTTACATCGATTGACAGCTCTTCGAATTTTTCTTTTAAGATTAGTTGATTTTCTACTAATTTATTTATTGTGTCATTATAGTTATCAATCAGGTGTTCGTTTAAAGAAGTCTGGAGTTGAAGCTCTTGATTCAACGTATTTTGATCATCTTGTAATTTTTTGATTAAGTCATTATATCTTTCCTCATCATCATGATCCAATGTTCCAAAGAGCCATTTGCTAATTGAACCTATTCCATTGATTAGACCACGTTTTTGCCTTTTTAACGGTAACAAGTTGATTAATTTATTCCTTGCGTAGTCTAAGGAAAATTTTGTTTCATTCATTGAATTTTTGAGATACGTGGTGAATTCCATCGAGTAGCTTTTTTGACTATTGAATAACATTTCATTATTGCTAAACTTATTTTCTAAATTATTATATATGGATTCTAGGTTTTCTAACTGAACCTCTAATAACGAAATATCTACGAAATGAATAAATGTATGCTTAGATTCTATTATTCTACTTTTTCCTAATTCTAATGGAAGAAGCGGTGACTTCAATTCCTGGATTTCTATGTCACTACTAATTACGATTCGAAGTGATACCAGAAGTGCTAGGATTATCTGGATCATTGTTATCGTTTCCTTTGTCCTGCAAAGAATTTTTCAGATTAGTAGGGTGTTTAAGGGGCTTCTTAATTTTTGATTTATGTACAATTTGATCTTTAAGTATTACAACCTTGTTTCCTAAGTCCGTTTTGACTTTGGATTTCACGTGCCTTTGTTTGGCTTTGTTTCTATCGGCTTCTCGATTTTTTATAAAAATAGTTTGATCGGTGTCAAAACTTGCGGGATCTTCTCGAGTTTCGTTACGTTTGGTAATGATTTTTTCTTTTACCGTGTTGGATTGGTTTTCGATATTTTGGTACAGGTCTTTTAGTCGCGATTTTCTGTCGTTAACGTAATTCGTTATAAGATTTTCTTCTGTTAAATCAAAAGGATCTAAAGCTTTTGTATCTCCTAGGATAATATCATATGGTCTAAATTTCGTGGTACTGTGTACCGAGGAATTATAACCTATTATTGCAAGCTGTACTAACTGCTTGATAGGGGTGTTGGAATGTTGCAGTTTTAATATCCGTATATTTTCTAAGAGAGAGGAATGAAAACGTTCAACAGGGCTGTTACTGTTGGAATTTCTGGGCGTCGTGTAATGAAGCTGAATTTTATGTAGTTTACAAAAATCAGTCATTAATTGTGATTTGAATTCTGTACCGTTGTCACAGGTTATTGATTGGGGTACACCAAAATGGCTTATAAATAGACATAAGTTATCTACTACTGTAATTGCATTGAGACTTGGTGTTATCAAGTAAGCTTGACCGTATTTGGAAAATACGTCAATTATCGTTAAGAATTTTTGTCCTAAAATTTGGAAAATGTCTATGTGAATTTTTTCTAGAGGCTTTGATGGTGTGATGGTTAAACAGTATTTTATTTTTGGGGGATGTCTGTCGTATTTTGCTTGTTGGCATGTTTCGCACGAGTTTATAAATTCGGTAATGCAAGTTTTCATGTTGGGCCAATAATATTTATTTTTCAAAGCTTCTAAGGATTCATTGATTCCTCGATGACAAGTTTTTGTCTCGTGGTGATGCAGTATTATGTTTTTTTGTTCGTCTGGGTCTTCTACGTCAGATACTAATTTATTAGATATGACGAGCTCATACGAATTATTTTTGAAGGTCTGTTGCAATGTTGTTGTCATTAGTGGCATTAAATTAATGTCAGATTCTTTGATATGAATACAGTGCAACTTTTTCGGTTCAACGAAGTTTTTGAAAAAATCAATAATTTGTTTTCTACAATCATCGGGATTTTCCGTCAGATTGATTATCATTCGACGTTTTGATTCGAATGGATTAGAAGTTGTAATGTGAAATTTTTTGAAATTTCCTTGTCTAATGATAATTTGATTTGAGTAGTAATTCGTCACGTTTTCTGTAAACGGAATTTCGAGAATAGGATTTTCTTGGCTACTGTGAACTGTTTCACCGTCGTCGTTACTTTGTCCAAAAATTTCATCTGCTATTCGTCTGTCGTCTGTTGTCATACTAACGTTCTCTATGTAATCTTCGATTTCACGATCGATATCTCCGGGATTACCTGTTACGGAGTCATTGTCAATCATATTAATTTCAATTCGCGATAAGCAATCACTATTTTTATTTAAGGAACCTTTTTTATAATGAATTTCATATTCGTATTCTTCTAATTTTAGCCTCCAACGGACTAATTTTGAATTTGGATCTTTCATATTGAACAGGTATTCTAATGGTTTGTGGTCTGTATAAATCATAAATTTCCTTCCGAAAAGATATGGTCGGAAGTGTTTTACTGCCCAAATTATGGCGAGTAATT
Source organism: Malachius bipustulatus (assembly GCA_910589415.1). Classification (NCBI taxonomy): domain Eukaryota; kingdom Metazoa; phylum Arthropoda; class Insecta; order Coleoptera; family Melyridae; genus Malachius; species Malachius bipustulatus. The sequence continues at coordinate 2,030,967 of CAJUUM010000031.1, read as the reverse complement.
CTTTTTCTGCCGCGCAATAATTAATTTCACTATCGCTTAGGGTTCTAGAGGCATAGGCAATTGGTAAATCACTCCCTATTTTCCCTTGACTGAGAATTGCCCCGATCGCAAAATTTGAGGCATCAGTAGTCAAGATAAATGTCTTGGAAAAGTCAGGGTACTGAAGTAGAGGTTCATTTGAAAGAATATTTTTGCATAATTCAAAGGTCTCTATGAATTCTGTGGTATGTTCGATTTTCTCTCCCTTCTTCAAGCATTTAGTAAATACTTTAGTTAATTTGGCTAGGTCTTTAATGTATCGTCGGTAATAAGAAAGAAGTCCTACAAAAGATTTGATTTCTTTTGGAGTCTTGGGTATTGGAAACTTTTTTATGACTTCGATTTTTTTCGGATTTGGTTTTATACCGGCTGGTGTTATAACATGTCCTAAAAATTCGACCTCTTTTCGCATAAATTCGGATTTGTCTAATTGAATTTTCAATCTTGCCTCTCTGAGTTTTTGAAATACTAATTTTAGGTTGGCGATGTGTTCTTCGAGACTAGAACTGAATATGATGATGTCATCTACGTAAACTAGACAAACTTTTCCTTGTAAACTACTTAAGATGTTGTCCATTATTCTTTGAAATGTCGCTGGTGAATTCTTTAGGCCAAAGGGCATTCGTAAATATTCATAATGTCCATTTTCGACATTAAATGCTGTTTTCTCGATCGAATTTGGGTGCATCTCAATTTGATGAAAGGCAGACGCAACATCAAGAGTACTAAAGTAATTACAGCGACCTAATTTATCTAAAATGTCATTAATATTGGGGAGTGGATACCTATCGTCAATTGTTTTTTCATTTACCTTACGGTAATCAACTACGATTCTCCACTTTTGTTTACCGCTTGCGTCGATCTTTTTTGGAACTATCCAAATTGGACTACTCCAGGGACTTTGACTTGGTCGAATTATTCCGTCATTTAACATTTTTGAAATCTGTTTTTGAACTTCCTCTTTATGAACGAAAGGGTACCTGTAAGATTTAACATGAACTGGAATTTCGTCCGTAGTTCTGATTTCATGCTTGACCTGGTTAGTAAAAGTCAGTTGATCGTTTTCTTTATGAAAAATGTCACTATATTGATTACATAATTTCGAGATTGCTTCCTTTTCTTCTGTATTTAAATGATCGGTTCTAATTAAATTTCCGATGTTTTCTTTTTTCGAATCGATTGGATTATCGGTTCCTAGAAAATCATTTATGTGGAAAAGCTCAAATCTGTCATGTAATTGTTCAGAAAATGAGGTGACATGAAATGGTTCATTTAAAGTTACTGTAATTCTATCTTTAGTCTTATTAATAAATTCTGCTTTTGCATAACCGCATTTAGAATAAGAAAGTGTTTCAGGAACATATAAACCATTTATTCTCATCTCGGGAATTATTACATCACCTTCGTAACATGATACGGGGACTTTGATAGCGGCTAGTTCATTTGAGTTTACAGAAATTGTAAAATTTTCCCTATTTAATTTATATTTGATCGGAATTTGCGTTTTCTCATTAAGTAAAATATTATTTGTGAAATCAATTGAAAATCCTAAATTTCTAATGTCATTTAGACCTATTAGTCCATCGAAATGATTATGCCAATGGAATAAAATGAAATTTAATTTTCTATTTGATTTTAGTTCTAGAAATGCTGGTATTTCTGCTCTAAATCTTGAATCTTTTTCTCCAGCAGCTGTTTTTATTCGGGTAGATTCATGATAAATTGTTTCTGGAAAATATTTTTCCGCAATTTGTGGATTTAAAATTGAGTTCATGCTTCCGGTGTCAATTAAAAGTTTTAAAGGAGGATTTTTGATCTGGATGTAGGGTAGATCAGTGGAGTCGCAATTAGAGAAGATTTCGTTGGTTAAGTTGGACAATCTCTGGGACTCGCGATATGAAAATTTTCATTTAATTCCTCACTATCAGGATTTTGACTGATTTTATTGTATGAATCGGAAAATTGGTCTCTAACTAAGACGTCATCAGTTTCATGGGGATTATAAAACTGGTTCATTTCCTCAAAATTTGCATAGTAATCGTTGGAATAATTTTGCAAATATTTTTCTGTTTCCGGATTATCATAGAAATATGATGGCAAAGACATATTATCATTTAAAGATTGATGCAAATCTTCAGATGGGGTTAAATTTCCTTCTGAATTTTCTGAGGTTTGGACTTGGTGCAATTCTCTGAAATTGCGATTCGGATTATTGAAGGTATTGGTGGTCGATACAGACATTGGTTGTGGATTATATCCTTGTCTGTTTTGCATAGTATATCTGGAAGTAGTGGACATTGGTTCGGGGTTGGTTGCAGGAATTTTACCGGTTGGAGCAAAGACATTTTTTGGGGGACCAAACACTTGTCTATTGGTTGGTAAATTTCTAGGGGCTTGATACCTAGGTTGAATTGGGATTGGTTGACTTGGAAATTTATTGAATTGATTTGGAACCATTTGGTATCGATTTTGAATGTTATTAAAATTTGGGTAACGTTGATTATTTAGCTGATTAAGATTAGGATAGTACATACTATTATTTTGTTTAGGAGGATTTGGCTTGTAATTATTATTATTTGCTGTATTATTGCCATGTTTATTTTGTAAATAAAAGAAATTATTTTCTTCGACGATATACGAAATTGCTGTTTCAATAGAATCTGGGTTTTTCAATCTTATTATTTGTTGGAGATTACCAGAAAGGTTTCTAAGTAATGTTCTAAGAGCTAACTCGTCATATTGTCTAAGATGGATAATTTTCGTAGCCTGATTCATTTCTACGGGGCTAACATTATTAATTCTTTGAACTAAATGGCTTCTTAGAATTTGGAGTCTCCTGGCAAATTCCACTGGAGATTCACCTTTTTGAGGATGGGCCATTAAAAGATCTTGTTCTAAACACTCCAAGCTTCTTTTGTCACCAAAACATTGCTCGAGAGCATTTTTAATTGATTGCCAAGAATTTAATTCTACTCTACTACCTACTAATATGTTTGCTCTTCCTGTCAACTTTGACTTTATAACTAAAATTAAATATCTCTTAAAATTATTATCAACTATGTGATTATACGCTGAAATTATAAAATCACAACTCGCAATGAATTTATTTAATAAATCTAGATTTCCATCAAACTGTGGTATTAAATCAACATATAATTTAAGCATTCCCATATTAACTTCATTTCTGTTAATAACTTCTGGGACTTGTGGTGGTACTACTGGGTCAGTCATATTTTTTATATGTATATCAAAACTAACAATACTCAGACAAAAATAAATTCAATAATTATTATTTTTAAAATTATAAATCTATATACCTATTTTAGAATTTTTCCCAATCGAGGAAAAGGATTCAAAAAAAATAAAAAAGGAATGTAACTCGGTACTCACTACTTAGTTTTGGTACTTTGGTACGTATCCTTAGTGACGCTGCAGGGCTGCTTCCGGGGTAGAGATCGATGTCAAAGATTCACAATCACGTTCTGTCTTTTGCGAAATCGGACTCGATGCCGTGGCTTTCACAAAACGAACTACACCGACACTACTTGTATTCGATTAGTGCCTAAACGATTGAAATCGAATTCCGAACACCGCACAAAATTGATATCCCGTCAATTTTATTTTGGAGATGTCGAAAGGGCACTATCCTACTGACTGCGCCAGTTAAGAGTTGCCTTTTGGAAATTTGCTTTTTAAAAATAAAAACAATTGTTGGAGCTTAACAAATTTATTATTTTGATGTAGATTATATCGAAGTGGAAGCTAGATGCAGAGTGACAATACTTCACAGTTACCAGGACTGCCTGGGGCATTCGTAAAACAATAGCTTATTCAAATATAATATTACATATCTAAATATAAACCTTATTCTATACTACTTGACAGAATTAATAATATAACTCAGGTACGAGTGGAGGAGCTGAACCATCGAGCGCTCGAGTCCGGCGTTGAGGAGCTTAAAAATAAGTCCCTTGTGCCAGACTTTGTCGAAGGCCTTCGCCACGTCCAGGAACACTGCGCCCGTGACCTGGTTGCGGTTGAAGCCCTCGGTGGCGTGCTCGATGACTCTGAGGATCTGCTGGACCGTGGAGAGTGCTTCTCCCGGAAGCCGAACTGCTCTGGCTGGACCAGCTTCTTCTTCTTCACCGATGTCCTCAGTCTCGCCAGAATCACACCCTCCGCAATCTTTCCCACCGTGGAGATAAGGCTGATCGGGCGGTAGTTCTGGGGGAACGTGTGGTCCTTGCTCGGCTTCGGGATGAAGATTACGTCGGCGCGCTTCCACTCAGCGGGGAAGTGGTGGAGTCGGAGCATGGCGTTGTTGATGTTGACCAGCGCCATGGTCACCTTCTTCGGGAGGTTTTTCAGTGCCAGGTTGCTGATCGCGTCTGGGCCGGGAGCCTTTCTGCTGCGCCTGGACCTGATGATTCCCTCGATTTCCTCCGGTGTCGTTGGAGTGATGACTTCGTTTGAGGGGACCTGCAACAGCCTGCTAACAGAACGGTTTACCTGATCGATGAAGTCCAGGTCGGCGTTCTCGTGGTTGGGGCTGCACTGTCTCTCGAGTTGGTCGGCGAGAGTTTCCGCTTTGCCCTCGGGGGTGTATGCCAGGCCTTGGAGTCCGTGCAGAACGGGCACTAGCCTGCGGTGGGACCGCAATGCCTTTGCCATCCTCCACACGGTGTTGTCCTCGGTCGAGAGCGTCTCCAGTTTGGCCTGCCATTGTTCGTCCCTCAGGTCGGCGAGAGCTTGCTTAACCTCCTCGTTGAGACGGTTGGCTTCCCTCTTGTCGTCGGGGTTCATCGTAGTGCGGGCTCTGCGTCTGGCTCGGTGTTTGGCTCTGATCAGCTCCCTGATGCGAGTCGGTAGTCGGGGTTTGCGCTGTTGCTACTGTCTCACCTTCGTCGCCGCCTCGATGGAGGTTTGGATTTTCAGCGTCAGGTCCGCTACGGTGTCTTCCAGCTGGTCTGTCGATTCGATCGGGCGAATCGGCCCCAGTGTCCGCCGTAGGTGATCTGTGAAGGCTGGCCAGTCCGTGGTCCGCTGGATTTTGTCGGCGAAGGTTGGGTCCGCCTCCGCCCCTAGATGGAGCAGGAGCGGGTCGTGATTGGAGCTGAGCTCCGGCACGACGGTGAGATGCTGCGCCAGCGTGACGTCTTTGACGATGGCTATGTCGATGACGTCTGGTCGTCCAATCGGGCCGTAGTGGGTCGGTTCAGGTGTTCCTAGAACAGAGAGGTGGTTAGCGTCCGCGAAGGAACGGATTACCTTACCTCTCGCGTTGGTGACTCTGCTGTGCCATGTTGGGTGTTTGGCGTTGAAGTCACCGACTAGGATTGTCGGGATGTCTGGGCTGAAGATGGCTTCGAGGTCCTCTGCGAGCACCGTTCTGCCTGGCCTGTTGTACGCTGCTGCGAGGCGCAGTTCGCCCGCGGTGGCAGTGCGTATGACGATGGCGTTGGCTTCCAGGTGGGTGGTTTGCGGTAGCGGGACGGAGTAGTGGTCAATGGACTCCTTGACGATGATCGCGGTCCCTCCTCCTCTCTCGTTGCTCCTGTCTCTGCGGTGGATCTCGAAGTTCCGAATCGGCAGGTTGTGGTTTGGCTGGAGGTTCGTCTCGCACACGAGGGCGAGATCCACGTCGTGACGGCTGAGGAATTCCTCGAACTCCAGTTTTCTCGGCAACAGCGTCGTGGCGTTCCAGACGGCGACTTGTAGGGATGTTGGTTTCCGTCTGGTGTCTGGCATTAGCGGCTCGGGGGTAGTCGCATCCCTCAGCACTGCCTGAAGGATGTCGTCTGCGGGGGCCTGGTTGATGGCTGGCGTCGTCGCTGGCTTTTTCGTCGGCGCGAGGCACGCCTGGCGAGCGCCCGCTCCGCCTTTGAGAGCATCTGCAAAAGAGAGCTTACCTGCACGGGTGGCGTCGGTCTTTGCCTCCCTTTCGGCTGGCCTCTTCGCTGTCGGCTGCTTTTCGGCGGGTTTCGCCGTCGCCTGCGTCGATTTTGGCTTCCTGGAAGCAGTGGTGGAGGCCTGTTGCGCCCCCGGCCGTGCGGGGCACCCCTTGTAATTCGCGGGGTGCGGTCCGCGGCACAGGGCACAGGTGGCCTTCTCATCCTTCTTCCTGGGACAGGGTCCGTTGTCGTGGTTGCCGGTGCAGGCCACGCAGACGCGGGGAGCGGTGCAGCGGCTGGCTGCATGACCGTAGCGCTGGCAGCGGTGGCACTGGCCGACGCTGCTCTGCTTCCGCAGGGACTCGGTCCTCACGATGACGGAGTCGATGGTTCGCACGTCTTTGAAGATCCTCGTCTCGGTGCGGGGCAGGTGAACCAGGACAAGCGGGGTCGCTTGCCTTTCCCGTCCTCGGAGCATCCGGTGAGGTGCGACGGGGTTGGAGCCCTGCTGCTTGAGATCATCAATGACGGTCTCGCTGGTAGTCGACAGCGGGACCCCTCGGATGACCACCTTAAGTACCTTCTCCTCCGGGAGCTGGTACGTGTGGTAGGCCCGTCTCGCTTCGTTGAGGAGCTTGATGGTGCTCCTGAAGTCGCTTGCTTGCTGCGGGTGAAGCCTGATGCCCTCTCGCGTCATCGATGCTTTGAGGATGTTGATTCCTCGTCTCCGGAACTCCGTGAAGAGTGCGGTCCAGCCCTCGTTGTCTCTGAGGACGATGGGAGGGATTTTTTCCCTCTTTTCCGCATCTTTCCCGTTGTCGGTCTGCGATGGGTTGTCGGTGGTCGTCTGTGGTGGTGTTGTCTCCAGGGTATCGTCCCTGGGTGGTGAGGTGGGCCGGGCGGATGACTTTTCTAGAGCGTTTTCGCTCTACCTTCCGGTAGTCATCTTCGGCGTCGTCTTCGAGTGATGTCGAAGAGTCCGAGGTGGGGAGCGGCCTTTTCAGGCAATCTCCAACGGTGGACACCTCCATGGGGTCTTCACTGCAGGCTGGTGGGGTGGTCTCGTCTGGGGCTCGTACCCGGTCCAAGAGTTCCTCGTATTTTTTACGAACCTCTTCCCGGTTTTTCTGGACTTCCTCCAGGTGTTGGTCCACGTAGCGGAGCTCCTGTTCAAGACCCCTGAGGGTCTCGAGGATCTCTTGCGACATGGTTGGCCGCTTGCTGTCGGGTCTGTTGGCGGCGAGGCCGGGCTGCCTCGGTGGGGGTCGGCCCGGCTCGGCGGACTGTCGCTTGAGTGTTTGGGCTGCAAAACAAAAAATATTAGTAATTAATATTTAATATTCATGGTGTTTTGTAGCGTATTGAAAATACGCTACAGAATCGGTTTCTTCTTGAGAGAATTGTTCTTAAAAGAACAGCTCTCACAAGAGAATGGCGTTGTTGTCTCTGCGGGTGTCGCCCGCGTGGTTGGCGTGCTCGGTTGCTGGTCTCTACTCTGCGTGACTGCTCTCGCTGCGGCTATCGTCGAATTGCCACCGTTCATTCAATTTCCGTCCCTTTATATAGGTACCGGACGTAAAAAACAACAACTTCTTATCTGGTTTTCCTCTCAGCTTCGCATTTATTTGCTTGAATTTAATATTTTAATATTTCTCGCTGAATTGTGTCTTGTGTTCCGTTCATTCCTAGAGGCACTTTCTGTAACCAACAACTGATACGAACATAAAAAACCTCCCTTATGTTGTTGTCGCCGATTTACCTGCTTATAACCTTCCGTTCCACCCCGAGCAATTTTCGGTGAGGTTAGGAAAGCTATTTAGCAGCCAGCTAGCTCAAAATGAGAAATTAACTGTTGTTATGGCAATGCACACAAATGAACAACGTCACAGGCAGAAGAAAATTCACAAGCAAATTTTAACAGTTTTTAATAAAGTAATAAATGTAAATGAACAGTAAAATAGATAATAACCAATAGATTAAATATCACAAAAATACATCAATTAAATGGAATTAATTTAAATATCACAAAAGGGAGAAATTGCAATTATTGGTGAATTATAAATGATGGTATCACAGGTAGGTACATAGTTAACAAGAAAATATAATATCAAATTCATAGAAATTACGAAATGATTATAATAATGAAATAGGTATTAAATGAGAAGAACAAAATGGCAAAGCACAAAAAAAATTATATTGAAACCCACACGATGACGTGTGGGGGCGATATTAATAATAGGAAGAAAAATTGCTTTATTAAATGATGAAAAACTACAAACTGCAAAAATTATGACATAATGAGGCACTAGAGCCCTGGAGGTGAAATTAAAAAGCAATGAATTGAAAAATGAAAACAGCAACCAGGCTAGGTATATCAGTGAAGTATTGAACCACTTATCTTTGTAAAGCAGTAGGTGATATTGCCTGCCTCAAAAGTGTTCCACACGACTCCCCGAGGATCTGCCATGAATGACAAAGGTGCTGGTGGTAGTGGTGGTCGTGCCGTGGATGTATGATACGGCGCTGTCTGGGAATCTTCCTGGTGTTGGTGCTGGTGCTGATACCGTTGCTAGCGCTAGCCAATGCCGGTCATGATTATTATTATTATTATTACTTCTAGGGTAGGTTCAAAGCCCTTGTACTGAAGCTTGCGCTTATTGTACCCCTTTGAATAATTATCTCATCGGTCCCATCTCCCGAAAGTATTTCAGTATGAGTCCAATGGATGCTTGTTAGGTGGTATGGGGTTTCCTCCCCCTCCCCGCATCTCCTGTAATCCGGGATATTTTTCACTCCTATTATTGAGAGGTTTAATTAGTGGGCAGTGTCCTGTTAGAAGTCCAATTGCCCATCTCAGCTGGTGCTTACTCAGCTTTTTCAGTTACATCTTCTCTGCTCCCTCTTCCCTTTCCCCACCTAGTCGCTTGAACAGCTCCCCAGTTAGGCCTAGGCAAGGTCTGCATTGAAGTTGCTCATTTACATCTTCTCTGCTCCCTCTGCCCTTTACCCACCTAGTCGCTAGAACAGCAACCCAGTTAGGCCTAGGTAAGGTCTGCATTGAAGTTGCACTATTTTCTCCCTTAGGTTTTCTCCCATGAGGAAAATTAGTTATTGGCCTTTTGTGTCAGGTTTTCTGTCCAAAAGAATCCACGTTTTATTAGTGGGCAGTGTCCTTTTAGAAGTCCAACTGCCCATCTCAGCCGGTGTTTACTCAGCTTTTTCAGTTACATCTTCTCTGCTCCCTCTGCCCTTTACCCACCTAGTCGCTTAACAGCGCCCCAGTTAGGCCTAGGTAAGGTCTGCATTGAAGTTGCTCTATTTTCTCCCTTAGGTTTTCTCCCATGAGGAAAATTAGTTATTGGCCTTTTGTGTCAGGTTTTCTGTCCAAAAGAATCCACGTTTTATTAGTGGGCAGTGTCCTTTTAGAAGTCCAACTGCCCATCTCAGCCGGTGTTTACTCAGCTTTTTCAGTTACATCTTCTCTGCTCCCTCTGCCCTTTCCCCACCTAGTCGCTTGAACAGCTCCCCAGTTAGGCCTAGGTAAGGTCTGCATTGAAGTTGCTCTATTTTCTCCCTTAGGTTTTCTCCCATGAGGAAAATTGGTTATTAGCCTTTTGTGTCAGGTTTTCTGTCCAAAAGAATCCACGTTTTATTAGTGGGCAGTGTCCTCTTATAAGTCCAACTGCCCATCTCTCTGCCGGTCATGATAATGCTGCTATCATCATCGGTCCTGATGGGTCTTCTTGATGTTTAAAAGGCAGCCATGGAGAAAGGGGCGAACTCCCTACTGAGTGGGTGAAGGGCTGCTTTCTAGCTGCGAGACATTATGTTTGAATAACAATTAAATTGAACAGGTGTTTGTTCTAAAATATTTAACAGGAATCCACCACTCATTACTGTGTTGTACCTTATATTAATTATTCCCCTGCCTGCAGGTACCACGAAATGAAGCGAAGCGCGACTCGGGAAGTATGAACGGTAGTGTCGCCACTGAGCGGTGTTAAACGCAACCTATGAAGGCAATGTATAGTGTGCTCCAGAAATATACAGCTCCTTCCTACAGGGAAAATGAATAAAAATTTTACTTATTTAATAATTAATGTAACGGTATCAAAAGAACCGTTACACACCCCCGTACGTGGGGTCGGAATTTTTGGCACAAAAATCCCTTAAATAGAAACTAAAAGCAAAAGAAAGTGATGGCTCAAGATACAGGGCAACCTGGTGGGAGCATCTCATGCGTGACAGGTGAGATAGGCAAGAACTGATGAACAATAAATTTAAATGATTTTGCATAATATCAAAGAAAAACAGTAACAATAATTAGCAAATGAATAATATAAATTGAAAAAGAGACTAAGTGAAATGGGCGCCAGGAAGCTATGAACTTCCAGATAAAAAAATTACAAAGAAGTGAAAAGTTAAATAAGTCAGACGGCAAGAGTTTCGACCCAGGAAAGCACCTCACGCAGCAGATAAAAAATCTGAGGTGGTTAGTTTCATACTTCAAAGAGCATGCTCCTGATACACCAGAGATAGGGCAAGGGAGGACTCAGTACACAAAATTTTGCATACGCACTGCATACATGAGACTCCCAAGCACAGAACACGCATACCAGGAGATGCCTTCAAACAAATTTCCCTGCTCGGATCCGAACAGTCACTGCACCTTCGCCCCCGTGATTAAATATAATAAAAATAATAATAACAATAATAATCACGCCGAAGCAAATTTTGGTGCGGGAGTGTTGTAAAACCGGTCCGAGCAGTCTCCGGGGTCAAATGTGGGGTAGGCCTCCCGCGGTCCTGGAACTACAAAAAATGCCACTAAGGCTAAAATTACCATAAGTGTTCCATTACCACAATTGAGACCACCAGACAATAAGACGCCAGAAAATAAAATAAAATAAGAGGCAACGCCTCTCTCGCTAGTGAAAGGATGCTAACCTGATTGTCAAAAATCGACGGCTAACTTATGAAATAGGTGAAAAATTTAAAAAGTGAAAAATTTTGAAAAAGATGCTAACATGACATGGAAAGACAGAAAAAAAAAGGTCAATGGTAGACAAAAAAATGGGGAGCCAGATGTTGGGCTCATCCGAGTGAAAGAAAACAGACTGCACCGATTTCCACTCACGCGGTGGCGTAGAAACACGGTCTGACAGGAAAATAAATGAGTGAGCCTGGTGTTTGGCTCTTGAGGGAAGACAACAGACTGCACCGATTCGCCTCAATTACGGTGGCAATCTTCCGACTGGCCTGACATAAGAAGAATGAGCCTGATGTTTGGCTCTTGAGGGAAGACAACAGACTGCACCGATTCGCCTCTATTACGGTGGCAACTTTACTGTTGGCGTGACATAATAAAAATAGTGGTCTAATAGACAAAAAAAATAAATTACAAAAAGAGGCTAATAGATCATAGACCTAAAAAAAAGTGACAACTACAAAGAGCAAAATAAAACTGATTGAGAGCGATTATAATAAAATTTCAGGCTAAGTTTCTGAGGTGTCATCATGGGTGATTGGTTAATATAATAATTTCTGAGCTCCTGGTTACAGCATCATTGTCTGCGGTAATTCGACCCCGAAGAGACGAGGTTGTGGCAATTCACGAAATTTCGACTCGATGCATTGTTGTCATATTGTGTCGAATGTAGCTTAACCCAAGGATTGGTTAGTAACTAGAGAATTCGGAGACACCAGGGGGTCTAAATTTTAGGCTGAGTCATTTAGTTGTGAGTCAACCAATCCCCTTTTATTAATTAATAATAAATATGAGTAAATGGCACTCAAACCCTCAATATCAGATCTTTTATTAATGGAGTACATCTCCTTCTGAATCTCCACCATTTCTAGAAAGGATCGCTTTCTGTAATTTCTTTCTGTTAAGATAACCGATGCCTCGTTGAAATTGGGGGTATGCCCATGATCAGCCGTATGTTGTGCTAGAATACATCTCTGGTTGTTTAATCTACAGTCGCTCTGATGTAAAGTGTCCCTAGAATTTAGAGATCTCCCAGTTTGACCTATATATACTGCGTCGCATTCTGAGCAAGGGATGCGATAGACGACGTTTGTTCTCTGTCCCGTCTCTGTTTTGTCCTTTGTTTTATTGAAAATTTTGTTACCTAGTAGTGAGATCTTTCTTTTTGCAATTTTTTTATTCGGTGTGTATTCTCTTAATACTTTGATAAGTTTTGGGGTAAGTTCTCTAATCCAAGGTACTGACATGAATTTGTTGTTATCAATGATGTTATTGTTGTCAGTATTGTTATGTGAGACTCCAACAGTAACTCTCGGCCCACCGACCCCACGAGCAGATGCAAGACCAATGCCTCCCTCAGGGTTGCTAAACAATAACAATAACATCATTGATAACAACAAATTCATGTCAGTACCTTGGATTAGAGAACTTACCCCAAAACTTATCAAAGTATTAAGAGAATACACACCGAATAAAAAAATTGCAAAAAGAAACATCTCACTACTAGGTAACAAAATTTTCAATAAAACAAAGGACAAAACAGAGACGGGACAGAGAACAAACGTCGTCTATCGCATCCCTTGCTCAGAATGCGACGCAGTATATATAGGTCAAACTGGGAGATCTCTAAATTCTAGGGTCACTTTACATCAGAGCGACTGTAGATTAAACAACCAGAGATGTATTCTAGCACAACATACGGCTGATCATGGGCATACCCCCAATTTCAACGAGGCATCGGTTATCTTAACAGAAAGAAATTACAGAAAGCGATCCTTTCTAGAAATGGTGGAGATTCAGAAGGAGATGTACTCCATTAATAAAAGATCTGATATTGAGGGTTTGAGTGCCATTTACTCATATTTATTATTAATTAATAAAAGGGGATTGGTTGACTCACAACTAAATGACTCAGCCTAAAATTTAGACCCCCTGGTGTCTCCGAATTCTCTAGTTACTAACCAATCCTTGGGTTAAGCTACATTCGACACAATATGACAACAATGCATCGAGTCGAAATTTCGTGAATTGCCACAACCACGCATGCCTACTGACGTCACGACAGCCCCGACTGCCCGGCGCACACACCATCTGCCTGCTGTTTTCTCTTCACTAAGATGGCCATCGTTTTTAAGATGTAACAGATTTAATTGTATTTTAATTGTTTTAAGTCAATCATGTAGTTTTATATTAATTTTGATCAACCGATTGACGGTTTTTAACGTGTTACAACTGTTTATGTAAAGATTTTGTATGTCCTCGTTAATTATTGCCACTTATGTCTCCTGCTGAGAGGGAATGTTCCCTGAGATTTTTGATTTTGTTGGATTTTAAATTGTAAACCTCACATTGGAGTAAGTTCATGCCACCAACTGTTGACTTGTTGTGTTTATTGTCGTTTAATTAATTTTAGATCCCTGAAGAAGAGAATGATTGATTCTCGAAAGCTTGGAGAACAATAAAGAGTACACTCTAGCCTAGAAAATTTTAGTTGACAACGTCCCCAGTACTGAACCCTTTTTGTGTTTTAACATAGTGTTGTCATACATTCGCTGGAAATTTATATATATATATATATATATATATTGATACGTGTTAAGCTGTGACTTCCGTTATGTTGAGAGGGCGACCTGACTTCCGTAGTAACCGATGATATATAAACAAAAATTTTTGCATATATGGAATGAGGGGAAGCTGAATAACAATAATATCAAAAGAGGGGTAACGATTTTTCAAAAAAAAAATTTCGTATATAAGCTGTTCACGCAAAATACGAACTGGCTTCCAGACAATTTTATAGCCTAGTTTGATGACAGATACGTAGTGGCGTCCAGAAGTGTTGCCAAATATCCGGAAGTCACATAGGCGAATGTATACCACTTTATATGAATAATTTAAAGTATAGCTGTGTATGTTATGTACCTACCTATCTTGTTTCGAATACACGACCTTAAATGATTCGAGATGGAGATGAGTAAAGTCATACGGATTTGTCAATGGATAAATATTTTATGAACTGAATGTTTTTAGTAGTGCCGAACCGATCAATTTTTTTTTTCAGTAGAGTAAAGGCTTAAGTAAAAAAACATACATCGTTTCAGAATAATTAGCAAAAGAACGGGCCTTTGAAAAACTTTTGAAATCACTTTGATATCTAATAGAAAGCATTATACATATAAAAAATAATTCAAAAGCATTTTAACTAAAAATTATATTAAAGTGTTTGTGAGATAGCTGATCAAAAATAAAATGTTATAAAAATAGAGTTCCAGAATGACTGATCAAATATGGCCGGATCAAAAACCTGATTTATTAAAAACGGCTATACTAATAATAATAGAACAAAAAAAAAAATCAATCTCGATATAAAAGCTATAAATCCCGAGCCCCTGCTCAATATGCTCACATGCTCTAGGTATCTCTCTCTAACTTTCAAACAAATTTTTTCTAATTCATGATTATAAGCTACATCATAGCTAAATTTTAGCTTGAGAATATATTTCAAAAATACATTTTCCATAGATTTACTGAAAAACGATACTTTTATGCAAATTACACTTAAAATAAAATCAAAAAAATACTCGTATATATTTTTCACTGAATGTACTGTTTTGAGGTCCTATTATAAAAATATAATTATGAGTTAGACAAAGCAATTTTTTTTGTTGTTTTTGTTAAAGCTATCTAAGTTTATTTAGCAATGAATTTCATGTAATTCGGACTAAAAGAAATTTGATTTTTGTTTAAAAAATAGAAAAATATATCTATTCAACTTTTTCAATAAAACTAAACAGATCATTTTAAAGTAAAAGTTTCAAGCTTAACAAACTGTACCTGTAAAGTTTCACCATCACATTTTTTAACTAAAATTATCGGTCTTTGTAAATGACCAACAAAATCAAATTTGTCACTTTTGTAAGTTTGAAATAATTTTTTGCTCTGTATTTTTCAAACTAAAACTTGAAGATTTTTTTTATATCGCTCACATCTGTTAATGTCATTTCAATAGTGAAGTGTGAAAGTTTCAGATATTTATTGTAAGAATTTAAAAAATGGCGTATGTTTAATTGATTTTGTTAAAAATTTTACTTTGTATACATACATACTATTCTTGTAAATATTTTTTTCAAACTTGAAAACAAATTGTTAGGTGCAAGATTGTTCTCTCATTTAAATTTTTGCTACCTAGCTCAATTTGTAAGTATTTGTAAGTGAAAATCGAAAATTTTCAACTTCAAAGCAGTGTAGAACTAGAACGGCTCAAGATATCTAAAAACCGTTTACGTGTCCCTATCTTAGCTTTTCACATAGTATCCTATACTATGTGGTTTAAAATTTAATACAGGGTGATGAAAAAACGGATAATTTTCATCACCCTGTATTAAAATTTACTCCGCATAATGGGATAGAACATGAAAAGCTAGGATAGAGACATGAACCGTTTTTAGATATCTTGAGTCGTTCTAGTTCTATACTGCTTTGAAGTTGAAAATTTTCGATTTTCACTTGTTTATAACTCATAAACCGCTCAATCTAAATTCCAATGATGAAAACCACCTGTATTAGATTTCTTCAGACATTTGAAAAATTAAATATTTTACAGGGTGTTCCCGTTAAAATAACGGAGTAGGTGTCAACTTCCGGTATTTCCGGAAGTGCGGCCATCTAAAATATTTTCATTGAATTTCTCGTGATCACTTATGTCTGGAAATTTTTTATTTTGAGGTTATAGGCCCATTAGTTTCCGAGATACGGTCGCTTACCTACCTTAATGAAACACCCTGTATACAGTGCATTTATTTTAATCGTTGCCATAGGGAATTTCATGTTAAAGTTACAATTCCACCCTATGTTAACTTATGTTGCCTGGCAGCTTAGAAATCGTTTTTATTTTTCAATAATAGTCCATGTCATCTACTTCACAATATGTATAGCCTGTTAGAAAAACCGACTTTTGTTTAATATAATTATACAGGGTTGTATAACTATTTCGTGGCTTACTACAGGGTCAAAGATATCGGAACCGGCTACAGGGCCGTTTAAATTGTGCACAATTTTATAGTTACTTCGAATCTGAAACAGAATTTCATAATTGCAGATGTGCAAAAAAAAATTCAAAATTTTATTCTTCTTTTTCCGTAAGAAATTTTTTTTCACAGATAGTTCGCTTTGTGGTTTTTTATATTATTTCGGCGAATATAATTTTTTTTTCTAAAAAACTAGAATAAAAAAATCTAGATTAGAGTTTTCGTTTCCCTAATTTTTATTAGACCGAACGACATGAAAAACAATAGATATCGCATCCGCTATAGGAAAAACAAAAGTAGACTATGGAAACTCTTGAATCTAGTCGACTTTGAAAATTTTTGAAATGTCAAATGGATACGCCAAATAACGACTTGTGTGAACCTACAAAAATATTCAGTTCATTTTCAACAGCAATAAATAAGAAATTTCGATATTTTAGTTTCGAAATAGTTATGACTCTATTATTAAATACCTAATGTATGAGTATACAGTGTGTCCAGTGGAAGCGGCAGTACATGGGGATCTTGGAAACGGCAAGAGATACAGAGAGGCTCTGTTAAATTAGAGAAAAGTTGCACAATTTGATGCTTAATAAGATTTTTTCGAATATTTTCAGTCATTGGTGAAATATCCTGAAAAAACTGAAAAATCAAAATTTCTTATTTTAGCCATATCTTTTTTATTATTGAGAAGTAATTAATTATTTTTTGTAGGCTTACATAAGTCGTCAAAAGCTATCCATTTGACATTACAAAAATTTTCAAAGCCGACTAGATCCCAAAGTTTTCATAGCCAACTTTTATTTTTCTTTTGGCCGCCATATTGATTTTGTATGTCGTTCGGTGTAAAATAAATCAAGGAAACCAAAAATTAATAACATGAAATAAAATTAAAAAATTTTATTATTCTTTTTTCAAAAAATAGTTATTTATTATACAAGAGAAAAAAGTGATAGATTTTAGCTCGAGATGTGATTTCGTCCCTGACGCGTTTAGCGGAGGGGACAAACACATCGAGAGCCAACATCGCACTTTTTTCTTGTGTGTAATATACAATTTTTATCTGCGAGAAGAAATATCAGTGTCAGAATGTCGAAAAACGTAGTTAGATAACTGAAAATTATGCCGGAAAAATGATTTATGTTAAACTTGGATTTTCAAACTGTCTTTTATCGTAATTGACGTTGCCTGGGTAACGAAACGATTTAATTACATAAACGTCATATTATTGTAGTTAAAATTGAAGACAGTTTTGCAAAGATTCTTGTTAGTTGTTTTCGATGAGTGAATTTAATAATATGGATAGTGATTGTTATGAAAATTCCCTTAATAATTGCCATTTGGATTATAAGGTAACTTTCCTTTACGTATATTTGATATAAATTTAATGATATCTGAGTGTTAATAGTAGCTATACCTAAGCCGCCATTTCGGGGAAATAAGTACTCATTTATTTCCCTGCTAATTCATTTATTTCCCCGATAAGATGCAGCTCATATAATGAGGCATTTTTCTACCTGTCAACGGGGAAAAAAGGTCAAACTTATAGCCCGTCGCAGAAAAAAAAACATTTTTTCACCCAATCACATTAATATGAAGTCATATTACTTGCTTTATGTTTTTTTACTTTTTATATGATATTCGGTATGAAGATTTATTTTTTTTTGGAAAAAAGAATAAAATTCTTGACATTTTTGTTATCGAATGTTATTACAAACAATAAATAGGTATATAATATAATAATATAATATATAATACAATAAATTTTCACAGCCGACTAGATCCCAGAGTTTTCATAGTCAACTTTCGTTTTTCTTATGGCCGCCATATTATTTTTTTATGTCGTTCGATAAGAAAAAAATAATGTAAACCAAAAATTCATAAATTTTAGAAAAAAAAAATTGGAAAATTTTTATTCTTCTTTTTTCAAAGAAAAACAGATAGTTCTTAACTGAAATAGGCCAATATGAAGTCATACTGCTTGCCTTATAGGTTGTTAATTTCTCTATGATATTCGATCTAAAAAGTTGTCTTTTTTTAGAAAAAAAAAGAACAAAAATTTTTGAAAGTTATTTTTTGAAGTTTATTAGTTTTTGGTTTCCATTATTTTTTTCTTATCGAACGACATAAAAAAATAATATGGCGGCCATAAGAAAAACGAAAGTTGACTATGAAAACTCTGGGATCTATAGTCGGCTGTGAAAATTTTTGAAACGTCAGATAAATAGCTTATAACGGCTTATATAAGGCTACAAAAAAATATTTATTAATTTTCAATGGTAAGAAAGATATTCCAAAAATAAGATTTCTCGATTTTTCAGTTTTTTCAGGATATTTCAGGAACGGTCACAGATATCTTGCATGTTTTGACGGATTCGAGATGGCCATAAAATAGCGCAACTTTTCTCTAATTTAAGCAACCCTGTATCTCTTATGGTTTAGGATATCCCAATACTGGCACCATGAAATTTGCATAACCCTGTATAAGCCTGCAAAAAATTATTCATTATTAGTTTCCAATAATAAAAAAGATATGGCTAAAATAAGAAATTTAGATTTTTCAGTTTTTTCAGGATATTTCAACAACGACTGAAAATATTCAAAAGAAAAAAAATCAGTTTCTTATTAAGCATCAAATTGTGCAACTTTTCTCTAATTTAACCGACCCTGTATTTCATGCCGTTTCCAAGATCCCCATGTACTGTGAAGTATAATTAAATTAAACAGAGTCCGATTGTTCTGACAGGTTTTATTGTGAAGTAGATAACACGCGCCTCGCTGATTGCACGATTATTGAAAGCTAAAAACGACTTCTAAGTTGCAAGATAACAGAAGTTAACATGGGGTGTGATTTTTACATGCAAAGTAGGTGGTAATTACAAAATTAGCTAATTAAATCCTAATGGCGAAGGTAGGTTCAGGGGCCTGTTTCACAAAACACTATTAACTATTTATTATTAATAGTAATAGAGCTGATAATATAAGGGATTTTCAATAGTTTTTCTCAAAATAATGGTAATAGTCTAAGTAATAGCTTATTAATGAACTATTATTTATAGTTTATTTCAATTATATTAGTCGGTCAGTGTTTCACAAAAATTGATATGACAAAAATAGAGACTATTATTAATAACTCATATTTTTGTGAAACAGGCTCCTGGTCGGTAGGTAGGATATCAATATATTCACCAGGATAAAATATGTAATTGGCTTCCGAGTCCAAGTAAGAATCTTGGAACTTGTTTTCATGCAGACTTTACCAGTGAATGGAAAATGAATTTAACAACGAAACGAGGTCAAATTTATTGCTTTACGGCGTTGCCAAAATTGGATGTCACATCGTGTGTCCTATTGTACATAAATGGTCATTTATATAGCATATATGATGGAAGTGAGAACGTTCAGGCCGTAACTGCAGTAAAACGCGATGCTAGCGTCAGCGTATTATTGTGGAACTAAAATGTTATCTTGAGGGTACCAGGGGGTCCAAATCACTTCCACAAAAATTTTTGCATATGGACTGCTGACGCCATCTTGAAGCTATATATGCACTCAATTAGGCGAAACGTTGTGACTTCCGAAATCGGAAGCCACAACGTCATATATGAAGTGACAACGAATTATGCGTATCTGATTTTGAAGTCACATAGTACCTTCTATCAATATATATATATATATATATATATAATAATAATGATAATGTTAATGAGCGCAAAGAATTAAAAATTCAAAATAATTTTTACGGGCATATCGCTCTAACCTAGGGCTTCCTGAGGCAGACCTGACACGCAGAGCCATCCAGTCATCTCGAAGCTGCAGACAACGTTGTTTCGGTCTCTTAGACCTCATCAGTACAGCACATCGAGAAATAACTAGAGGATGCATGCCAGGCCACCACAGGAAGCCAACTATAAGAATAAAGAGGTGACACGGAACTCCGTGACCTCAATAGTTGGTTGCCATCTACCGACGGAGACAAGAACTAAACGGCAGCACGCTACCAGCTTTGTGTCCATCAGGAATAGGCAGCCCACAGTTCGGGGCATTACCATCCGTCGGGCGGTGCTGGTTAGCTACCGATAGATGTCTCTCGCCAAAGCCCATGGTTATTACAATAATAATGATAATGTTAATGAGCGCAAAGAATTAAAAATTCAAAATAATTTTTACGGGCATATCGCTCTAACCTAGGGCTTCCTGAGGCAGACCTGACACGCAGAGCCATCCAGTCATCTCGAAGCTGCAGACAACGTTGTTTCGGTCTCTTAGACCTCATCAGTACAGCACATCTATCGGTAGCTAACCAGCACCGCCCGACGGATGGTAATGCCCCGAACTGTGGGCTGCCTATTCCTGATGGACACAAAGCTGGTAGCGTGCTGCCGTTTAGTTCTTGTCTCCGTCGGTAGATGGCAACCAACTATTGAGGTCACGGAGTTCCGTGTCACCTCTTTATTCTTATAGTTGGCTTCCTGTGGTGGCCTGGCATGCATCCTCTAGTTATTTCTCGATGTGCTGTACTGATGAGGTCTAAGAGACCGAAACAACGTTGTCTGCAGCTTCGAGATGACTGGATGGCTCTGCGTGTCAGGTCTGCCTCAGGAAGCCCTAGGTTAGAGCGATATGCCCGTAAAAATTATTTTGAATTTTTAATTCTTTGCGCTCATTAACATTATCATTATTATTGTAATAACCATGGGCTTTGGCGAGAGACATCTATCGGTAGCTAACCAGCACCGCCCGACGGATGGTAATGCCCCGAACTGTGGGCTGCCTATTCCTGATGGACACAAAGCTGGTAGCGTGCTGCCGTTTAGTTCTTGTCTCCGTCGGTAGATGGCAACCAACTATTGAGGTCACGGAGTTCCGTGTCACCTCTTTATTCTTATAGTTGGCTTCCTGTGGTGGCCTGGCATGCATCCTCTAGTTATTTCTCGATGTGCTGTACTGATGAGGTCTAAGAGACCGAAACAACGTTGTCTGCAGCTTCGAGATGACTGGATGGCTCTGCGTGTCAGGTCTGCCTCAGGAAGCCCTAGGTTAGAGCGATATGCCCGTAAAAAAAAAATATATATATATATATATATATATATATATATTGATACGTGTTAAGCTGTGACTTCCGTTATGTTGAGAGGGCGACCTGACTTCCCTAGCAACCGATAATATATAAACAAAATTTTTTGCATATATGGAATGAGGGGAAGCTGAATAACAATAATATCAAAAGAGGGGTAACGATTTTTCAAAAAAAAAATTTCGTATATAAGCTGTTCACGCAAAATACGAACTGGCTTCCAGACAATTTTATAGCCTAGTTTGATGACAGATACGTAGTGGCGTCCAGAAGTGTTGCCAAATATCCGGAAGTCACATAGGCGAATGTATACCACTTTATATGAATAATTTAAAGTATAGCTGTGTATGTTATGTACCTACCTATCTTGTTTCGAATACACGACCTTAAATGATTCGAGATGGAGATTAGTAAATTCATACGGATTTGTCAATGGATAAATATTTTAGGAACTGAATGTTTTTAGCAGTGCCGAACCGATCAATTTTTTTTTTCAGTAGAGTAAAGGCTTAAGTAAAAAAACATACATCGTTTCAGAATAATTAGCAAAAGAACGGGCCTTTGAAAAACTTTTGAAATCACTTTGATATCTTATAGAAAGCATTATACATATAAAAAGTAATTCAAAAGCATTTTAACTAAAAATTATATTAAAGTGTTTGTGAGATAGCTGATCAAAAATAAAATGTTATAAAAATAGAATTTCAGAATGACTGATCAAATATGGCCGGATCAAAGAACTGATTTATTAAAAACGGCTATAATAATAATAATAGAACAAAAAAAAAAATCAATAGGTATCTCGATATAAAAGCTATAAATCCCGAGCCCCTGCTCAATATGCTCATATTATGCTCTAGGTATCTCTCTCTAACTTTCAAACAAATTTTTTCTAATTCATGATTATAAGCTACATCATAGCTAAATTTTAGCTTGAGAATATAAATTAAAATAAAATCAAAAAAATACTCGTATATATTTTTCACTGAATGTATACTGTTTTGAGGTCCTATTATAAAAATATATGAGTTAGACAAAGCAATTTTTTTTGTTGTTTTTGTTAAAGCTCTCTAAGTTAATTTAACAATGAATTTCACGTAATTCGGACTAAAAGAAATTTGATTTTTGTTTAAAAAATAGAAAAATATATCATCTATTCAACTTTTTCAATAAAACTAAACAGATCATTTTAAAGTAAAAGTTTCAAGCTTATCAAACTGTACCTGTAAAGTTTCACCATCACATTTTTTTACTAAAATTATCGGTCTTTGTAAATGACCAACAAAATCAAATTTGTCACTTTTGTAAGTTTGAAATAATTTTGTGCTCTGTATTTTTCAAACTAAAACTTGAAGATTTTTTTTATATCGCTCACATCTATTAATGTCATTTCAATAGTGAAGTGTGGAAGTTTCAGATATTTATTGTAAGAATTTAAAAAATGGCGTATGTTTAATTGATTTTGTTAAAAATTTTACTTTGTATACGTACATACTATTCTTGTAAATATTTTTTTCAAACTTGAAAACAAATTGTTAGGTGCAAGATCGTTCTCTCATTTAAATTTTTGCTACCTAGCTCAATTTGTAAGTATTTGTAACTGAAAATCGAAAATTTTCAAATTCAAAGCAGTGTAGAAATAGAACGGCTCAAGATATCTAAAAACCGTTTACGTGTCCCTATCTTAACTTTTCACACAGTATCCTATACTATGTTGTTTAAAATTTAATACAGGGTGATGAAAAAACGGATAATTTTCATCACCCTGTATTAAAATTTACTCCGCATAATGGGATATAACATGAAAAGCTAGGATAGAGACATGAACCATTTTTAGATATCTTGAGTCGTTCTAGTTCTACACTGCTTTGAAGTTGAAAATTTTCGATTTTCACTTGTTTATAACTCATAAACCGCTCAATCTAAATTCCAATGGTGAAAACCACCTGTATTCGATTTCTTCAGACATTTGAAAAATTAAATATTTTACAGGGTGTTCCCGTTAAAATAACGGAGTATGTGTCAACTTGCGGTATTTCCGGAAGTGCGGCCATCTAAAATATTTTCATTGAATTTCTCGTGATCACTTATGTCTGGAAATTTTTTATTTTGAGGTTATAGGCCCATTAGTTTCCGAGATACGGTCGCTTACCTACCTTAATGAAACACCCTGTATACAGTGCATTTATTTTAATCGTTGCCATAGGGAATTTCATGTTAAAGTTACAATTCCACCCTATGTTAACTTATGTTGCCTGGCAGCTTAGAAATCGTTTTTATTTTTCAATAATAGTCCATGTCATCTACTTCACAATATAGCCTGTTAGAAAAACCGACTTTTGTTTAATATAATTATACAGGGTTGTATAACTATTTCGGGGCTTACTACAGGGTCAAAGATATCGGAACCGGCTACAGGGTCGTTTAAATTGTGCACAATTTTATACTTACTTCGAATCTGAAACAGAATTTCATATAATTGCAGATGTGCAAAAAAAAATTGAAAATTTTATTCTTCTTTTTCCGTAAGAAATTTTTTTTCACAGATAGTTCGCTTTGAGGTTTTTTATATTAATTCGGCGAATATAATTTTTTTTTCTAAAAAACTAGAATAAAAAAATCTAGATTAGAGTTTTCGTTTCCCAAATTTTTATTAGACCGAACGACATGAAAAACAATAGATATCTCATCCGCTATAGGAAAAACAAAAGTAGACTATGGAAACTCTTGAATCTAGTCGACTTTGAAAATTTTTGAAATATCAAATGGATACGCCTAATAACGACTTTTGTGAACCTACAAAAATATTCAGTTCATTTTCAACAGCAATAAATAAGAAATTTCGATATTTTAGTTTCGAAATAGTTATGACTCTATTAAATACCTAATGTATGAGTATACAGTGTGTCCAGTGGAAGCGGCAGTACATGGGGATCTTGGAAACGGCAAGAGATACAGGCTCTGTTAAATTAGAGAAAAGTTGCACAATTTGATGCTTAATAAGATTTTTTCGAATATTTTCAGTCATTGCTGAAATATCCTGAAAAAACTGAAAAATCAAAATTTCTTATTTTAGCCATATCTTTTTTATAATTGAGAAGTAATGAATTATTTTTTGTAGGCTTACATAAGCCGTCAAAAGCTGTCCATTTGACATTACAAAAATTTTCAAAGCCGACTAGATCCCAAAGTTTTCATAGTCAACTTTTATTTTTCTTTTGGCCGCCATATTGATTTTGTATGTCGTTCGGTGTAAAATAAATCAAGGAAACCAAAAATTAATAACATGAAATAAAATTCAAAAATTTTATTATTCTTTTTTCAAAAAAAAAAACATTTTTTCACTCAATTACATTAATATGAAGTCATATCACTTGCTTTATGTTTTTTTTTTTACTTTTTATATGATATTCGGTATGAACATTTATTTTTTTTGGAAAAAAGAATAAAATTCTTGACATTTTTGTTATCGAATGTTATTAATTTTTAATGGTTTCCTCGATTTATTTATTTTATACCGAATGACATAAAAGATCAATATGGCGGCCATAAGAAAAACAAAAGCTGGCTACGAAAACTCTTGGGATCTAGTCGGCTTTGAAAATTTTTGTAACGTCATATGGATAGCTTTTGACGATATATAAGCCTGCAAAAAATTATTCATTATTAGTTTCCAATAATAAAAAAGATATGGCCAAAATAAGAAATTTAGATTTTTCAGTTTTTTCAGGATATTTCAACAACGACTGAAAATATTCAAAAGAAAAAAAATCAGTTTCTTATTAAGCATCAAATTGTGCAACTTTTCTCTAATTTAACCGACCCTGTATCTCATGCCGTTTCCAAGATCCCCATGTACTGTGAAGTATAATTAAATTAAACAGAGTCCGATTGTTCTGACAGGTTTTATTGTGAAGTAGATAACACGCGCCTCACTGATTGCACGATTATTGAAAGCTAAAAACGACTTCTAAGTTGCAAGATAACAGAAGTTATTAGAATGGGGTGTGATTTTTACATGCAAAGTAGGTGGTAATTACAAAATTAGCTAATTAAATCCTAATGGCGAAGGTAGGTTCAGAGGCCTGTTTCACAAAACACTATTAACTTTTTATTATTAATAGTAATAGAGCTCATAATATAAGGGATTTTCAATAGTTTTTCTCAAAATAATGGTAATAGTCTATTAAGTAATAGCTTATTAATGAACTATTATTTACAGTTTATTTCAATTATATTAGTCGGTCAGTGTTTCACAAAAATTGATATGATAAAAATAGAGACTATTATTAATAACTCATATTTTTGTGAAACAGGCTCCTGGTCGGTAGGTAGGATATCAATATATTCACCAGGATAAAATATGTAATTGGCTTCCGAGTCCAAGTAAGAATCTTGGAACTTGTTTTCATGCAGACTTTACCAGTGAATGGAAAATGAATTTAACAACGAAACGAGGCCAAATTTATTGCTTTACGGCGTTGCCAAAATTGGATGTCACATCGTATGTCCTATTGTACATAA
Source organism: Malachius bipustulatus (assembly GCA_910589415.1). Lineage (NCBI taxonomy): Eukaryota > Metazoa > Arthropoda > Insecta > Coleoptera > Melyridae > Malachius > Malachius bipustulatus. The sequence continues at coordinate 2,005,422 of CAJUUM010000031.1, read as the reverse complement.
ATGGTCATTTATATAGCATATATGATGGAAGTGAGAACGTTCAGGCCGTAACTGCAGTAAAACGCGATGCTAGCGTCAGCGGATTATTGTGGAACTAAAATGTTATCTTGAGGGTACCAGGGTGTCTAAATCACTTCCACAAAAATTTTTGCATACGGACTGCTAACGCCATCTTGAAGCTATATATGCACTCAATAAGGCGAAACGTTGTGACTTCCGAAATCGGAAGCCACAGCGTCATATATGAAGTGACAACGAATTATGCGTATCTGATTTTGAAGTCACATAGTACCTTCTATCAATATATATATATATATATATATATATAGAGATGTACACGGTTATTGTTGAGCCCGTTGAACATATTAACGGTCAGTTGTGTAGCCCTTTGCAACCTTGTTCAGCCCGTCTGCGGGCTGAACAAAGTTTCGCGTGTATATGAGCGCCAAAGCGTTGCACACGCCCATGGGGACCTATGGGCAGATTTTCAAGTGGGCTTAATAATGACCGTTCCTCTATACAACATACGCTGTTTAGTACACTATGTTTGCCACCAGGCGGCGCTTTGTGTATATACCTATAGAGGTGTATATACATTGTTCAGCCCACCATACTAATATGCCGTTATGGAGCCCCCCAGCTGGCAACATCGCGAAACGAGGAAACATACTAAGAATTTCTTGAAACATAATTCAACTAGGACTCCATGCCTGGAAGGCGTACATGCAGCCACACAACTTCTTGGAAACAAACCTTTTCGAGCATCTAGGGGTAATGGTCTGGCGCACTATTTGACATTCACATACTGGTTTTATTTATTTATGATAAATATTATTAATAAGATTTGATTATTATTTGAAAAATATTTATGAAATAGTAGGTTTAGTTGTTTAATTTTTCAGAAGTACCATTCAATGTTGTATATTATGTATTTTAGGGCATTTAGCCCTTTAAAAGTACTTTTTAATAAAAAAATAATAATATTAAAAATACTTCTCTTCACATTCGACCATCAGAAAATGCCACGTTTTTGAATGGGTTAATTGCAATAATAAGTAACATTTCATTATAATACCTCTCTTGAACTAGGTTCAAATATTGTTATATTTTATATTAATCTTTACACCCTCCTTGCATGTAGTTTACGTTAGTTTACATGACAAGAAAGGTACCCCATAGAACACCTCAGAATTATGAAGTGAAAATGGCTGAAAAACATTTCACGCCCGCCAAGGCTAGTCAAAATTTGTTAATTGTTATTTTTGTGAATTTTCGAATTTTACTAATTTTTTTTTTTTTAAACACTGCTTGAAATTTATACAATTTGTAGAAAATAATGTACCATTTTTGAAAAAAATTGGCTGACAATTTTTGTTAAATAACTTCTGACAGACCTTTTGTTATAAATTATTTTTTTTAAGAAAATGCACGTCATACATATAACACACCTCCTTGAATTTTTTTTTTAATAAAGTTTAAGATCTCTTATTCTATCTTTCCAACTTGTCTGGCTAACAATTTTTGTTAATAAATTTGTCAAACTTATATTTGTTATAAATTACATTTTTTATGAAAGTTCACTTCATAATACGTACTCAGTAAAAAACAATCTTTATGAAAAACGTATTAAAGTATATAAAAGGGTTCTAAATTATTAATTTATAACAAAAAAAAATAATTTTAGTTAGTAACTATAATAATTATACCATAATTTTTTCATTTAAAAATGTGGCCGCAGCACTTTAACAATGAAGTTTGTCATAGTAAAATTTTTTTTTTTTGCTGACAGACCAATTTTTATGCATAAAATAGATGTCAAACCTTCTTCCAGAAAAATATTAGGGTGGCGTTTTGACACCGCCTTTATAAAAGCCTTTTTTTATGAAGTAACGATGTCACTGCGCTTAAAAATTGAATCTTACCAATAAAAAAACTTTTTTAATGATAAGAATATTTTTATGCATAGGCATCTTAAGCTTCAGTTTTTTTTTTAACGAAGTGTTCCTAAATGCCAGTGATTGATCTTGATACATTGATGCTGCGCATTCAAAATGAAGTCTGACAAATTTTTTTAACAAAAATTGTCAACCAGAGAAGGTGCAATAGATGAAGAGATGTTAAACTTTATTAAAAAAAAATCAAGGAGGCGTTATGACGTGCATTTTCATAAAAAAAATAATTTACAACAAAATGTCTTTCAGAAGTTAATTAACAAAAATTGTTAGCCAGACAATTTTTTTCAAAAATGGTACATTATTTTCTACAAATTGGATAAATTTCAAGCAGGTGTTTTGGAAAAAAATATTTTTTTTTAGCAAAATTCATAAAAAATAACAATCAACAAATTTTTACTAGTCTGACGGGCGTAACATGTTTTCAGCCATTTTCACTTCATAATTTTGAGGTGTTCTGTGGGGTATCTTTTTTGTCATGGAAGCGTACACTATTGTGAATTATTTCAGTTTTAGAACTGTTCTGCATGTTATCCATGATATATTTTAAGATAGGTACCTAGAACAATAGCTTACTTAAAAGTCGTGTTCAATAGGAAAATTGCTCCCTCTAAATCATAATAAATACGATTTTTTAAATATAGAAGGTCGAAAGGATAGGTATAGTAGGTACGTTACAAGATATATGAAAACATGAAAATCATATTGTCTTTATTCAATAATTTTACCAATTATTGAAGACATAAGTGGACAAAGGTGCTAAGTCAAATTAAAAAAAAAGGATTTTTGTGCTTTCCGAGTCTTTGTGATGGTCTTCTAACTTTTGCAATATCAAAAATTGCATATTTACGAAACTACCAGTGGATAAAGCTGATATGTCACACTGACCTATTCATTGTTTTGGTGGATAAAGGTGCTATGTCACAAAATTGGACATAACACCTTTATCCACTACAAATGTATCGCTATTTAGCAAGGACATTTTACATACACAGTGACATGTCCTATTTGAACTTCAAAATATAATGGAAAGTAGAGGCAAACAAATTGCAGAATTTTACCTGCATATTTTTATATTTTTTTATTGTCATTTACCGACAATTTTGTGACCATGTAGAGAAACAGATTTTATTTTTTTAGGCGAAAACCGTGCATCGGTCTGAAAAAAATAAGTGATCAAATTTGCTTTGAAATAAATGGGGATTCCAAAAATTATTTCTATTTGAACAGAAATCAGTGGCGTACCATCAATGTCAGCTAAAATATGCCGGTAAAATTCTGGTACATGAAAAAATGCCCCTTGATGCGTAATACACCTGTATACGAAATTTTATTAAAATATCCACAGCGGTATTAGATATTACGAGAAAATGATTTATTTTAATAAAACTTTACCACCCTGTATCTCAAAAGTTAAGACTCTTAGGACATACATTCTTATGAAGTTTTCTTCTTAAAATGGACCCAAAAATCACCCCCTTAAATATTGACATTCAATTACATAACACCGTGTATAGGGGTGGAGAACATACCTATAGTAACACCAGGAAGGTATTCATTTGCTTTGCAAATGGAAGGGAAAACCACAAAACGGCCTAAAAAAACGGTTTTGAGAGTGCGGAGAGAGTGCGGTCCTGACAAGAGGCGTCGAGTAGATACCGCGAATTACGGATGTACCCACTTCAAGCGCTTCGAAGCGTACAGAGACGTACTGGCGCTATATCCGCTTTCACATATCGTGTCCAGTCCACAGGGATTGATGCAATGATTTTTGGAATATAAATGCAAAATTCAAAATAAAAATCGTGCTACTGTTAATTTCGAAGATTTTCCTTGCCCTGAAAGTGAAGAAAAGAATAGAAATTCCACCGTAGTGTCAAAGAGGCCTTAGTTGTGACCTTAATATTAGTTTGCAATGGCTGTTTTTAGCTGCTTACCCACCCAGCACCCCTATTTCGCTCCTCGGTCCCGAAAATATCGATGGAACTTAGGATACGTGGATGTAAATATTTACCTTATTTACTTTTTGAGCTCTGATTAAATTTATTTCATATGCCAGTCGCAGAGATTTAGGGGTTGCTTGAATTTTTTGCTCCTAATTTCTACGACACTGTAAAAATTGGCATTGTAGAAGCACATTTTAAACTGTCAATGTTTTCTACATAAAAAAGGTACTCCTAGTTAAGTACTCTAATATGAAGTGTTTTTGAGAAACACAGCATTTTATGATGAAAAACATAAAAGTGGCAAAATGTTTTTGTTGTGTTTGATCAATCACTTGTGTTTTATATTTTTTTTATGATTTGTTTCACTGAAACATTATTTATTTTTCAATTTGCCGTCTTAACGCAGATAATATTAAAGACAAGACGTGTACGAAAGCTGAATTCTGTATCTCAAACAGTTCTCTGAGTTATCACATAACGAATTTAACTATTTTATTTAGAGTCCTAACTTTTTTATTTCCCGAAAAAATGATATCGAGTTTTACATCGTTGTATTTAGAAAAAAAAGACATATCGAATGATGCCATAGCCAACTATGACTTACATTAAAAAACACAAGTTTACGTCATAGCTCGAAAACGACACAACAAATAAAAAAAAATTGTAACGCCGTTTTATTGTCTATGAAATCGTCTAAAAGGTTTTCCTTTACGATTTTTCTCTAATCCCAATAATAAGACTGCTATCTCGGTGTAAAGAAATTCGCGGAATTTACTTTATGTTAAATATCTAGGAAGCCATGGAGATTTTCAAAAAAACAAAAGCTGTTTCGAATTAAGCTCATAAAACTGCACTTCTTTCCCCATTTAACCGTTCCTCTAACTGCAGTAGTTTACGAGATCCCTGTACTAAACATTGAAAAAAACTCACCCTGTATTTTTGCTAGTGTTAATACAGGGTGCACCATGTATCCTTCTCTATATTGCTATCTCCTGAACGCTAAGAGATACAGAGTCGGTTAAATTAGAGAAAAGATGCGCAGTTTTGTGGTCATCTCAAATTCGTCAAAACATGCCGTCACCGTTCCTGAAATATCCTGAAAAAACTGAAAAATCGAGATTTCTTATTTTCGTCATATCTTTTTTATTATTGGAAATTAATAAATAATTTTTTGTAGGCTTACATAAGCCGTTAAGAGCTATCCATCTGACATTTCAAAAATATTCAAGGCCTACTAGATCTAAGAGTTTTCACAGTCAACTTTCGTTTTTCTTATGACCGCCATATTATTTTTTATGTCGTTCGATATGAAAAAAATAATGGGAACCAAAAATTAATAAACCTCAAAAAAAAAATTTTTATTTTCAATCTTCTTTTTTCAAAGAAAAATCTAAAAAAAATCGTAGAAAAACATCAACATTTGTAAAATACGCCGAAATAGTGCTTGCCTTATGGTTTTTTAATTTATCTATGAAATTTGGTCTAAAAATGTGTCTTTTTTGTAAAGAAAAAAGAAGAATAAAAAATTTTTTAATTTATTTTTTTGAATTTTAACAATTTTTAGTTTTTATGATTTTTTTTATATCAAACAACATAAAAAATGGTGGCTATTATAAGAAAAACGAAAGTCGACTATGAAAATTCTGGGATCTAGTCGGCTTTGAAAATTTTTGAAATGTCAGATGGGTAGCTCTTGCCCACAAAAAAATTATTCATTAATCTCCAATAATAAAAAAGATATGGAAAAAATAAGAAATCTCGATTTTTCAGTTTTTTCAGGATATTTCAGGAACGGTCACAGATATCTTGTATGTCTCGACGGAATCGAGATGGTCACAAAATTGCGCTCCTTTGGACTTGTTTATAACCGACCCTGTATCTGTTCGCGTTAGGAGATAGCAATATAGAGAAGGATACATGGTGCACCCTGTATACCAATAAAATTGATCAAAAAAAAAATAGCGTAAAGTATTCGTGGATAACGGTTCTTTAGAACACTTGCTCTATTTATTCTGGCACGAAGGCTATCCTGGCTATCCCATTAAACAATTAATTTGATTACTGATATCCGTTTATTATACTATAGGTATAGTATTTGGGTATACCTACTACTATTATACTATACAGTGCATTTATTATAAGTGTTGCCATAGGGAATAGCATGTAAAAAAGACACCCTATGTTAACTTATGTTGTCTTGTACCTACTTTGGAAGTCGTTTTTAATTTTCAATAATAGTACATGTCATCTACTTTACAATACGGCCTTTCAGAAAAGCCTGTCATCGTTCAATTTTATGATACAGGCTGTCCCATTGAGGTGAAAAAACTGCAAGTAACGGTAAGAGATACGAAGTCGGTTAAATTACAAAAAAGTTGCGCTGTTTTGAGACGAGTATTTGGCAATTTTCTTTTCTCAATATTCCCAGAATTTCCTGAAATATCCTGAAAAAACTTGAAACATGCAGATTTATTATTTCAGCCATATCTTCTTTATTATTTAAAAAAAAAGTTAATTTTTTTGTAGGTTTACATAAGCCGAAGTGAGCTACTTATTTGACGTTTCATAAATTTCCAAAGCCGACTAGATCTCGGGATTTCCAAAGTCAACTTTGGTTTTTCTTACTACCGCCATATTGTTTTTCATGCCATTCGCTATAGAAAAAATCAAGGAAACAAAAAATCCATCACATTGCAAATAAATTTGAAACTATTTTTTCTTCTTTTTCAAAAATAAAGAAAATTTTTTTACCGAATTCCAAAAAGTGCATTTTTTAAGTGTTGCCATAGGTAATAGTATATAAAAAATTACACCCTATATTAACTTATGTTGTACTCATTGTAATTTAGAAGTTGTTTTAAATTTTCAACAATAGTATACCTACATGCATGTCATGTAGGTAATTTACGATACAACATGTCAAAAACCGGTCCTTTTTAAATTTTAATATTTAGTCTTCATTTTATTATTAAACTTTAATAAAGGAGTCAGAATAAGCAAAGTGAGTTAAAATTATTAATTTATTAGAAAACATGTGAACATTTTTTATTCATAAATAAAAATAAAAATAAAACCCAAATAACTTAGCAAACTAACAAAAATACCTAATCTGAAATTATCGAATAAATTGCTCAAAATGTTTTCGTTTTATTGTTTCAATAAATTTTTGTTAGCTTGCTTAGTTATTTGGGATTTATTGTTGTTTTTTTTTATTTATGAATAAAAAATGTTCACATGTTCTCTAATAAATTAATAATTTTAACTCACTTTGTTTATTCTGACTCCTTTATTAAAGTTTAATAATTCAAATGAGGACTAAATATTAAAATTTAAAAAGGACCGGTTTTTGACATGTTGTATCGTAAAGTACCTACATGACATGCATGTAGGTGTATACTATTGTTGAAAATTTAAAACGACTTCTAAATTACAACGGGTACAACATAAGTTAATATAGGGTGTAATTTTTTACATATTATTACCTATGGCAACACTTAAAAAATGCACTTTTTGACATTCCATAAAAAAAATTTTCTTTATTTTTGAAAAAGAAGAAAAAATACTTTCAAATTTATTTGCAATGTGATGGATTTTTTGTTTCCTTGATTTTTTCTATAGCGAATGGCATGAAAAACAATATTAAAAAAAAAACAAAGTTGACTTTGGAAATCCCGAGATCTAGCCGGCTTTGGAAATTTTTGAAACGTCAAATAAGTAGCTCATTACGGCTTATGTAAACCTACAAAAAACTAATATATTTTTTTTTAATAATAAGGAATATATGGCTAAAATAATAAATCTGCATGTTTCAAGTTTTTTCAGGATATTTTAGGATATTCTGGGAATATTGAGAAAAAAAAAATTGACAAATACTCGTCTCAAAACAGCGCAACTTTTTAGTAATTTAACCGACTTCGTATCTCTTACCGTTTCTTGCAGTTTTTTCACCTCAATGGGACAGCCTGTATCATAAAATTGAACGATGACAGGCTTTTCTGAAAGGCCGTATTGTAAAGTAGATGACATGTACTATTATTGAAAATTAAAAACGACTTCCAAAGTACAAGACAACATAAGTTAACATAGGGTGTATTTTTTTACATGCTATTCCCTATAGCAACACTTAAAATAAATGCACTGTATAATCATATGTCGCACGCCAAAAAGCAGGACGGGTGGTGTCTGAGTGACGTCATGCACAAAGCCGAACGAAATTGAAACGCCAAGTGATTTTATCTTCTCGAGTATAAATGTAAACGAATAAACCATTAAAAATAACCGGTTTCGACAGTTACAACTGGCAACATTGTTGGGCTTTACAACGTGCGTAAGACGTAGGAATATATACAATCGGGCTGAAGAAAGATTTGTTAGTATATTTGGGCTTAATAACGATTCGAACATATATTTTAAAAGTAGGCTTACGAAAAAGTTTCCCCTCTTTGTTTGCCACCACTTGTGGGCATCTTTATTTAACAAAACACTGATATATACTTCTTTATATGAGTTAGAAAACCCGGGTGGAACAACGACCTGTTAATATGCGCGGGCTTCACAACGTATCGTCTATGAGTATATATATATATATATATATATATATATATATATAAACAGTTGGTGGAAGTACGACAGTACTTGTTGGAACAACTTGAATTAAATTGAACTGGGAATTCTGTCGATATCTTGGGACTTAAAAAAAGTCCGTCCGCAGACGAACGCAGAGAGACGACTCCCAACAACCGAGTCTCACAACATCCACCGGAGCCTGGGGGCTATGTCTCAATCCCATGGTTAAGGGAACTCACCCCTAAATTGAAAAGTGTCCTAAAAGAACACATTCAGGACGTGAATATTGCAGGAAGGAATGTAAATCTACTCAGTTGTCTTTTCTCCAAAGTCAAGGACAAGTTGCCTGCTCTAAAGACAAGAAATGTTGTGTACAAGATTCCTTGTCAGAATTGTGATCTAGTATATATCGGAGAGACAAAAAGACAGCTGGGTAATAGGATCATAGCACACAAGAGCGATTGTAGAAAAAATAAGTTAAATTGTGCCCTAGCTCAACATGCCAGTGAAAACAAACACACCCCAAATTTTGGGGATGTCTCCATTCTGATAAATGAGTCTCATTACAAAAAACGTCTTATTCATGAAATGATTGAAGTCAGCAAGGAGACAAGAGCGATGAATAAGTGCTCTGATGTAAGGGGACTTAGCTCAATTTATTCTTACTTGATTTCAAAATTTTGTACTAACAATAATACAGCGGAGACGTAATTGTGGTTGCATATAGGCAGACATGAAAAGATGCCCCAACCCAAGGGCTTCTGGCAGTGACAGTTCTAAACGAAAGACAAATGACATCTATGTCACCAATCATCCAATAGACATAACAATCTACCTGTCGTATGTCTGCCAGCTGTCTTGTCACTTTTATTGATGTCACTCATCTCACCCTCTCTCTCTCAGGAAGAATAAAAATTTTCTTGTAATCAGCAGTGGTCTCATATCAATTATAAATTAGTTTCCTTATCAATAGAGCCATTTTGTTCTCCTTTCATCTAGTCAAACACATGTAGGAATAAGAGTGATTTCTTTTAATGTAAAAATTTTAACTTTGTGACTGTGAATTGTGTAATATGTGTTCGTCAGATATCAGTCCAGGGATGTAATGAACAAAACCCCTGTTTTATTAATTATTTCACCACTGGCATGAGAGACAGAATTAATTAAGATCCTGCAGCCATGAGGTCCACCAGCCCCTGTAATTCCTTGTCAAGTTTCTTAGTATAACCTCACATGCAGTAGTAAGTTCTCTCATAAGATTCATGTAGCTTTACCTTATTGGATTTTATGTAATTTCAGCCCTGAAGATGAAAATAAATAATTTTCGAAAGCTTGGTTAGCATAAAGAGTGTACTTTTTTTAAGTCCCAAGATATCGACAGAATTCCCAGTTCAATTTAATTCAAGTTATATATATATATATATACCGTGTGTCCCCGGATAGGTGAAACGACTCTTATAAAAGACAAAAATTTTTTGATTTCAATTTTAATTTTTTGGGGTTCAGCCCTGCTTGGCTAAAGAATAATTTCTAACAAAATTTTAGTTTTGAAAAATCAAGCATGCCTTGGAAATTTCCAAGAAACCGGTTTTTCTGCTGAGTAAAGTGCCTTTTATGTGGCAAAAACGACAAAATGTTATTTGAAAAAGTTGTTCAGAATCAACATTTAGGTCCCTATACCAAATTTCAAAATCATAGATCAACTTTAATTTTTTTCATTTATTTTTATGTTTTATTTTACAAATCAAAGAATTTCATTTTATAACAATGACTACCATGGAAAAACCAAATTGTACCCATAGCAATAGCAATCTGTCAATATCAGTCTTTGTTACAAATGAAATTCTTTGATTTGTGAAATAAAAATTAAAGTAAATGTAAAAGATCAAAGTTGGCCTATGATTTTGAAATTTGGTATAAAGACCTAAATGTTGATTCTGAACAAATTTTTCAAATAACATTTTGTCGTATTTGCCACATAAAAGGCACTTTACTCAACAGAAAAACCGGTTCCTTGGAAATTTCCAAGGCATGCTTGATTTCTCAAAACTAAAATTTTGTTAGAAATTATTCTTTAGCCAAGCAGGGCTGAACCCCAAAAAATTAAAATTAAAATCAAAAATTTTTTGCCTTTTATAAGAGTCGTTTCACCTATCCGGGGACACACGGTATATATATATATATATATATATATATATATATATAAAAGCACTAACTTAGTGGGGATTACGATGAGGGAAGCTAGGATTGATTAAGAACACTCTTTCTTCATTAAAGTTTAAGCTTTCTGCCATTTATTTTGGCCATCATCAGAAACCTACAATAATTCAATTAGTACAATAGTAAAAAAGGACACTAGTTTTATAATGTTAGACTTACTCGAAGTTGAGATTATTTAGCTAAGATGTTGAATTTTTACAATTATTTCTACACAACTCCTGGGGCACATGTTAGTTATCCTTGAGGAAATCCAATTTTATTTATTTACACATTAAAAAAACATTTAAAAGAGAAGTTAAAACTATTAATTATTGTACTGATTATCACACTACATCTTTGGTTTCTATTTCTTTGTAAAAGGGAACGAGAAAAATGGGTTACATTATTAGCTAAAACTATTCTCTATCAGAGAAAACTGAAATGAAGTTAAAATGGCTTCCTTGTTCATGAGGTTTACAATTTTTACAATTTCACGATTTTACATCATTTAGAATGTCAGAAATGATTTATTAAAAGTCATTTTATGAGTGAAGTGACAGTTGAAGGAGTGTAGTCGGTCTTGTCTGTGTCGTTGCCAGATTGTGTGTGTTTTCTTGCTATTGTAGATCTAGGGTGAAATCTGGTGACATCTGGTAATTTTTCTGGTGACTATTTTTCTTACTAGTATTATTCAATTTTCACCTCTATTATCTTCTTCTTCATTTACCACCACTCTTCTTCTGCTCTTTTCTGCATCTATAGCTATGAGGTATGTATAAATGTGGCTCAGACCTGCTATATCACTCCTCTTGTTCATTGAGTTAGGTTCTTGGGCTATTCTACACATCTCTTTGAAAGTTCTTCTTCTAAGTGATTGGTCAGTGTCTAGGATGGTAGTTTCTTCGTAGTTGGGGGTGTGTCCCTGTTGTATGACATGTTCAGCCAGGGCACATGTGTTCTTTGAATGTCTACAGTCACTTTTATGTGACGTAATTCTATGTTTCAGATTTCTGGAGCTTTGGCCGATGTAAACTAAAGGGCAGTCTCTACAAGGGATTCTATAAACCGTATCACATTTGTCCAGTAGATTAGTCTTGTCTTTGATTTTTGAGAACAGTAGGTTGGTCGTTGTTACATTTTTTACTGCTATTTTGATTTGTAAGGTCTTCATTATGTCAATTAATTTGCTAGTCAAGGGTTCAGCATTAGGGAGTGTGCCAAATTTCTTGATGGTCGTCTCGGTATTGGTCTCCTCAGTAAGTTGAATTACATTGTTTGCACTAATCTCTTCTATTGGACTGTTAAGCAGGTTGTTCAGCAATTTTCTGGGGTAAGAATTCTCTAGTAGGGTGTTCCTCAGCTTTATTAGGTTTTTGTTGTAGAAATCTGGGTGGCTGATTTTGTAAATTCTGTTCTTCAAATTTTTGATTAGGTTGATTTTCATTTTCATTTTATGCGCCGAGTGGTAGTTGAGGTATCTTCCTGAGCTCGTAGGTTTAATATACCAGTCCAACTTTATGATTTGTTGTGCTGTTCTGATAACCAGTGTGTCTAGGAACGGGACGCTATTTCGTTGATCTTCTTTTTCTACTGTGAATTGGACATGTGTATTGTAAGAATTAAAAACTGTCACAATTTCTTCTACTTTGTCTTCTGGTACCGAGCAAATTATGTCATCCACGTATTTCTTGATGAAGTCTATTTCGAAAGTTAGTTTTGGGATGCAATTATCTAGCAGGTCGTCCATAATATATTGTGCGATGATGGGGGAATTACTGCTACCCATTGGAGTACCCAGGATTTGTTTGTAGAATTCATCATTGTATGAAAAGTATGTTGTTTCAAATGTGAAGTCTACTAACTCTATGAATTTTTCATTAGTTATGTCTGTGTGTTGTCTTATTTGCTCCCATTTCTTTTCTATGCTGTTGATCGCTAGTTGTTTGGGGATGTTGGAGAATAGTGAAACGACATCTAGGCTGATTACTACATATCCTGGTGGAATGTTTCTGTTGTTCGCAAAGTTGGCAAAATCAAAAATATATATATATATATATATATATAGTCGAAGCATTACTTGATGCTGACGCTAATATCTTCCCTTATACCCATTAAAGCGCACACTGGAAGAAAATCGAACAAAAATCATCTCAGTTCACAAGATATTAAGGACAATCTTGTCAAACATGTCAAGGTAAATAGGTAATAATTTTCTAAAGTCAACGTGCATTAAAATACTTCACGTTTCAGTTGCCTGGAGATATTGAAAAGGCCGTGGAAGAACGCGCTAAAACCTCTTCGCAGCCATTTTTGCCATTCATTATAGTGGAAAGTGCTTCATATCTCAATATAAAAAACATACATGTAAGTTTTCATGGTGCTCTCTACAATCCACCTAGTATTTTGAAAGCTATAGATATATGTTTTACAATCTTTCACGTCCTGATTTTAAAATATCCTCTCGAATGTGTACATATCTGGCTTTTTATTCAAAGAGCTATTTACATGCTTAAGACCGAGTTTGACAATATTCCAGCCATAATTGATCTTGCGAACAAAGTTGTCCTACGGGTTAACTCAAATGACAATTAGCTATTTCTGGTTTAACATTATCAGAATTTAGATTTTTATTTCTTTCATTTACATTGGTTCCTTTAGAAGCTGTGTTTATTTAGTTTAAAAGACTGTTTAATCTGTGTTAATATTAATAAGAGTTTTATTTTTAAGTTTTAGAGGAAGTGAAACACCTTAATTTATCTTTTTTAGTTTACCAACAACCTTAATGCTATTTATAGACTGTTAATTTAAAGACTGTTCAAAAATTCGTCTTATTCACACGTACTTACTGTATCTAAAAACTAAGCAAGTTAACTTTAAAAAATGATTTGTTGTCACTGCAAAAAACTTTTTTCTAGAAAAGTTACTCTTATTAATCATATGTTAGCATTCCATAAGCTGTCTGATGAATTTACATGTGGAAATAGCAATTGCAAACGAACGTTTTATTCTTTTTCGTCTTTTAGGAGACATTTTTCCATTTGTGTAAATTATTCTAAGAGACGATTAAATCTAGATACTAACTCGAAACCTGCATCCGTTTTATCTAGAGAACTTCGCTTTTCTTCCGAATCGCATCAGTTTGACGAAACTGTCACACCTTCTGATTTCCAAAATGTTACTAACGAGCTTAATTTTACAGATTGTTATTTACGTTTTATTACGAAGTTGTACAAAAACCAGTCTGTTACCAGGACTTTAGTACAATCAGTGACTGGAGATGTTGCAGAACTTTTTCAAAATTTTGTTACCATATTATAACGAGACCGCTCTGGAAAAATTCTAGTAATTGCTTCTTTAACCTTTAACATTCTAGTCCACGATTTGCTTGTTTGTTTACATTCTCTTTTTTTATACTGAGTTAGTCAATGACATGTTCGCGACAGTTCCAGTCACATGTCATGTGACACATCGACAGACAGACGTTAGTTCTATGGATTTCTGGAGTGGGCACCCCGAACAATCTGACATTTCCAGAATCCACGAATCGACGGGTGCAACGTTCGAGAAAGTACCTACTGTTTCGCTGCCCGTCGGAGGAGCTATATAAGAGTAGCCTCGCGGTTGCGTAAAACAGTTTAGTTTGGACATAGAGTGAAGTGAAGACAGAGAGCAGAGCAGTAACTAGTGGAAGCTGAACAGAGCAGTAGTGAAGTGAAGTGTGAAGTAAGGGAGCCAGTAGTGACAGTATAGCGAATTATAAAGAGAACAGCTGTGTTTAGTGTGTTTGATTATTTAGAATAATTATTAGAGGTTATAAGTACTTGTGGTGTTAAACAATAAAGTAATTTGTAAGACTTTTAAGTGGTGGATTTATTTATTATTGAGAAATCCGTAACAACTGGTGTCAGAAGCGGGATACGGATTCCAGCAAGAAGATTAATTAGTTAATGGGTAAATTAAGAAGTGGAAAGGAAACTGGAAGCGACAAAATGTCTGAGCAAATGTTGGAGGATATGATGTTACTGCTCAAAAACGGCCAGGAGGAGCAGAAAAATATTGTGAAGAAGCACGAAGACTCTGAAGAAAAGCTTCTGCAGCAACAAAAAGACTCTGAAGAAAAGCTTCTGCAACAACAAAAAGATAGCGAAGAAAAGCTGATGCAACAGCAGAAGGATAGTGAGGAGCAGCTGCTAAAAGTTATCCTGCAGCAAAGAGACGATTATGTGTGTGGACTAAATAAGGTAAAACAAGACATTGATGGTGTTCGTGATGAAGTCAACGGTGTTCGCAACGAAGTCGGTGGTGTTCGTGACGAGGTGAAGCTGGTGGAGCACAAAACAAAACTGCTGGTAGAAGAAATGAAGAACGACTTCGAGACAAAACTCAGAACTCTGGAAAGTTCTGAGGTGAAGCATTCTCCGTGTGCCGCACCGTCTAGCAGTTTTGGTGCGAAAGTAAAACCACCAGCGTACGACGGAACAACTCCCTGGACTGCGTACAAGATGCAGTTTCAGACTGCATGCATGGCCAACGGGTGGAACGACGCAGAGAAAGCAACAGCACTGGTTCTTGCTCTTCGAGGGCAAGCTGTGGACATGCTGCAAACACTGCCGGTAGAACTGCACTCGAATTACAACCAATTGAGTGCAGCATTAGAACTTCGGTTCGGCAATCGCCATATGGAGCAGGTGTTCCAAAATCAGTTAATGAGCAGAGTGCAGAAGCCGAACGAGTCGCTACAGGAGTTCGAAGCAGATGTCAACAGGATTGTCCATCAAGCCTACCCAGACTCGCCGCAGAACTTCAAGGAACAACTAGCCTCGCAACCTTTGTCAATGGGATACGAGACACTGAAATACAGAAGATCCTGCGCATGTCACATTTGACAAAGTCCAGCGAAGCGTTAGTTAGAGCGCTTGAGATAGACGCAGCAATCAAGGCGTCCAATGGTAGGAACTTCTCCAAGGTACGAGCAGTGACAATCAATGAAGAAAAAGAAGAGGACGTGACTACCATATTGGAAAGGCTGAGTAAAATGATGGTGGATAAGCTCTCTGAGCAGTTAAATAATGGGAAAAGAGGTTGGACTCCGAGGAGGGACGAAAACAGGAAACAGTGCTACCGTTGCGGATCCAGTTCACATTTTATTCGTGACTGTAAAGTTGGTGAGACTCCGAGACGTGGTGGATCCCTGGAACGAAGACCAGGCAGGGACAGGAGCAGAAGCAGAGATAGAAGTGTCTCTCGAGAACGGGAAGCTCCTCGTCGGCGGCAGGAAAACTAACTTCAGCCAGTGTGGAGGGGCGAATGCTGGCTGACAACAACAAGGCCCCCAAGATCGTTTCCATCCGAACACTCCAACGCCACGTAGACAGCCTAGCCGTTGAAGGGCAGATAAATGGGAAATCTGTTGCCATGGTACTCGACACCGGATCATCGATCTCATTGGTAAGGAAGGACATGGTCAGTCCTGCTGTAATTCGGCATCCATCGAGGCGGGTCCAGTTGAAGACAGCGACAGGTGAAATCGCAGATATCATCGGCGAAGTAGATGGCCGAATCCAGCTTGGAGCCCTGGAACTGCATCATACAATTGTGGTAGCCGAGATTGAAGACGAGTTTATTCTGGGACTAGACATCATTCAACAGCATGAACTGCGGATTAATCCTAAACAAGGTATCCTGAGATTGGGTGAAGAAGACTTGGTACTGAGCTCTAGAAAATCACAGAAGGTAATGACGAGACTCATTGCGAGTTCAACGACCACCATCCGAGGGTTCAGCGAGCAGATAGTCCCGGCCAGACTGGAAGCAGATCTTGGAAGCTGCGTTGGGTTAGTCGAGCCATCCCCAGACAGTAATAAGAACCTGATAATAGCCAAGACGTTAGTCAACACTAGCCGAGAGATTCCTGTACGTTTTGCAAATGTGTTTTCTGGCAGCGCTAGGATCAAGGAAGGTGACGTACTTGGAATTTGCGTACCAGTCAAGAAGATCAGCTGTTGCGAGAAGATGGAGCCCCAAGAAGACTGCCGATTGCGAAACAAGAAGAGGTATCAACCATGCTGGACCAGATGCTGAAAGACGGAGTTATTGAGGAATCCAACAGCACGTGGTCATCGCCAGTCGTGTTAGTAACCAAGAAAGATGGAACAACAAGGTTTTGCGTCGATTATAGGAAGCTGAACGATGTTACGAAGAAGGACAGCTACCCGCTACCAAGAATCGACGACATTTTATGTACCTTGTCTGGCTCAACCTGGTTCTCAACCTTGGACCTGAAGAGCGGTTACTGGCAGGTTGGCATGCACCCAAATGACAAAGAGAAAACTGCGTTTTCTACTGGCACGGGTTTGTACAATTTCAAGGTTATGCCATTTGGTCTTTGCAACGCGCCAGCCACCTTTGAAAGACTGATGGAGATGGTACTCCGAGGGCTGACCTGGAAAACATGCCTAGTATACCTGGACGATGTCATGGTTATGGGTTTCACTTTTCAAAATCACATTAACAACCTTCAGGAAATTTTCGATCGATTCAGAACTGCCAACCTGAAGCTGAATCCAGAAAAATGTTCGCTATTTAAGAAGAAGGTTGAGTTTTTGGGACATACCGTAACTTCTGAAGGAATCCAGACCAGCGACAGCAAAGTAGCATCGATTCGTGATTGGCCGACTCCTAAAGACAGACACGAAGTCCGTAGTTTCCTCGGTCTTTGTACATACTACCGAAGATTTGTCAAGAAATTTGCAGATGTATCAGCTCCGCTCCATAAGCTCACCGAATTGAAGACGCCTTTCATCTGGGATGCCAAGTGTGAAGACGCTTTCGGAAGACTGAAAAAGGCTTTGATTTCTAGTCCGATCCTGTCCTATCCTCAAAGAGAAGGAAAGTACGTACTTGATACTGACGCAAGTAATATCGGGATAGGTGCTGTTCTATCGCAAGTCCAAGCTGGAGAAGAACGAGTCATCGAGTACTACAGCAAGACCTTGACAAAGGCTGAGAGGAACTACTGTACCACCAGGAAAGAATTGTTGGCGATCATCAAATCGGTGGAGCATTTTAAAAATTATCTGCATGGGAAGGAATTCCTGATCAGAACAGATCACGGCGCGCTCACCTGGCTGATGAAGATGAAGAACGTAGAGGGTCAGACGTGGATAGAACGACTACAGCAGTTCAACTTCAAAATAAAACATCGCGCAGGCAGATTACACCAGAACGCTGATGCACTATCAAGGAGGCCATGCGTGAAATGCTCACATTGTGAGCGGATTGAGGATAGCCAGAAGGAAGAGTGCGTTCGAAGGATCGTGATCAATGCAGATACAGGATGGACGATAGAAGCATGCAGGAAAGAGCAAGAAAAAGACGAAGACATCGGAGACATTTTAAAACGTAAAGAAGAGAATGGACCGAGACCAACGTGGGCAGAGGTTTCTCCACGTAGCCCAGAATATAAAGCTCTATGGTCACAATGGGAGTCGCTGCAAATCGAAGATGGTCTGCTGAAGAGAGCCTGGGAGAGTGCCGACGGAAAGAAGATCGTCATGCAGTTGGTGGTCCAAAGGAGTAAAGTTCCGAAGATTCTCGAAGTAATCCATGGAGGTACATCAGGAGCTCACTTCGGAGTGAACAAAACACTAGCGAAAGTTCGAGAGAGGTTTTACTGGGTGAACTGCAAGGACGATGTCGAAGCCTGGTGCCGTAAGTGCGAGAAATGTGCTGCAAGCAAGGGCCCAAGCAGAAGACTGACAGGCGCTATGAAGCAGTACAACGTCGGAGCCCCATTCGAGAGGATAGCTATAGACGTAGCAGGTCCTTTTCCAATCAGTGACAGCGGCAATCGCTTTATCCTGGTTGCCATGGATTATTTCAGCAAGTGGCCTGAAGCATACGCCATACCGAACCAAGAAGCTGCTACAGTTGCGAGAGTCTTGGTAGATAATTTAATTAGCAGATTTGGCGTACCTTTAGAGTTGCATTCCGATCAAGGACGAAACTTTGAATCCCAAGTTTTCGCAGAAATGTGTAAACTGCTTGGGATAAACAAGACAAGGACTACACCTCTCCATCCACAATCTGACGGTATGGTAGAACGGTTTAATCGAACAATGGAGGAACATCTGTCGAAGGTGGTGAGCAACAATCAGAGAGACTGGGACGAGTACCTGCCTTTGTTGCTGATGTCATATAGGGCAGCCATCCATGAGACTACAGGGCAGACGCCAGCCAAGGTTGTGTTCGGCAAGGAGATTCGGCTACCCTGTGATTTGGTGTACGGTTCACCAAGCAGTCCACCATCGGAGATCAGAAATTATGTCGACGAATTAAGAAACTCCATGGCAGAAGTGCATTCCCTAGTCAGGAGGAAGATCAAGTTGGCCAGCGACCGAATGAAGGCGAGGTACGACTTGAAGGCAAACTCCGGCGGCTTCACAGAAGGAGACAAAGTGTGGTTTTATAATCCAACTAGGAAGAAGGGTCTGTCGCCTAAGTTTATGCCATCCTGGGAAGGGCCTTACACAATTATTAAAAGGATAAACGACGTGGTGTATAGGATACAGGGGAGCGGAGCCCCCAAGTGCAAGATGAAGGTAGTCCACCTGAATCGTCTGGCACCCTACTGTGGAGACAGCGAATAAGTCCGTTCGAGCGGGACGCTCGAAAATAGAAAGGGGGCAGTATAACGAGACCGCTCTGGAAAAATTCTAGTAATTGCTTCTTTAACCTTTAACATTCTAGTCCACGATTTGCTTGTTTGTTTACATTCTCTTTTTTTATACTGAGTTAGTCAATGACATGTTCGCGACAGTTCCAGTCACATGTCATGTGACACATCGACAGACAGACGTTAGTTCTATGGATTTCTGGAGTGGGCACCCCGAACAATCTGACATTTCCAGAATCCACGAATCGACGGGTGCAACGTTCGAGAAAGTACCTACTGTTTCGCTGCCCGTCGGGGGAGCTATATAAGAGTAGCCTCGCGGTTGCGTAAAACAGTTTAGTTTGGACATAGAGTGAAGTGAAGACAGAGAGCAGAGCAGTAACTAGTGGAAGCTGAACAGAGCAGTAGTGAAGTGAAGTGTGAAGTAAGGGAGCCAGTAGTGACAGTATAGCGAATTATAAAGAGAACAGCTGTGTTTAGTGTGTTTGATTATTTAGAATAATTATTAGAGGTTATAAGTACTTGTGGTGTTAAACAATAAAGTAATTTGTAAGACTTTTAAGTGGTGGATTTATTTATTATTGAGAAATCCGTAACAATATTTTTAAATAATGTAGCTACTCTTGAACCAATCACTAAAGATGACTTGCACAAAGTATTGCCTGAGAGTAATTGTTTCCACTTATTTGACACAGAGTATAAAAGATTTAAATATTTGACAGACAGGAATTTTTTAATTAGGCCTTTGTCTTACGTCATCTGCGAAGTATACGATGATAAAAATAAGCATGAAGCAGGTTGCGTATTAGAGATTAAAATATGCGAAGGCCAGTACATACAAATCAGACATGTAATAAAAAAAGTTTTGGAACTTCCTGAAGTATTTAAGGAAATCAGTAACTTTATAACAAATGAAACATGTTCTAATACTTACTCTTCACTTTTCAATACCGTGTTATGGAAGCAAATAAAAAGTCACGAAAGATATAAGGGAAAGTTTCTGTTGCCAATTTTCATTTATTTCGATGACTACGAAACGGGAAATCCTTTAAGTGCACATGCTGGCATTCACAAACTTGGAGCCGTGTATTTTTCTTTTCCCTGCATGCCACCTAAATACTCACGACAGCTAACTAATATTTTTCTTTTCGGTCTTTTCTATTCATCAGATCGAGAAAAATCGAACACATCAGCATTCAAGCCATTCATCGATGAACTATTATTTTTAGAAAAAGAAGGTATCACGGTTAATCTTTCGAATAATGAAAAAATACAAATTTTTATTATAGCCCCCCTAGTTCTTGGAGATAATTTGGGAGTAAATTCGGTTCTCGGCTTCTGCTCAAGCTTTAATTCAAATTATTTTTGCAGAGTATGTCGTGCAGACAAACAATTGACACAAATTATGCATGAAGAAAATTCTACTTTACTTAGAAGCAAAGAAAATTATTTCTTGAATTTCGAAGGTATTAAAGAAAAGTGTACTTTCAATCAGTTGCCTTATTTTCATTGTACAGTAAATGTATCATGCGATATAATGCACGACTTGTTTGAGGGAGTGTGTAGATATGTCATGGCAAAAATTCTCCGAAATTTTATTTTTGAAAAAAGTATTTTAACATTAATCATTTAAATAACAGAATAAAATATTTTGATTATGAAGAGGAAATTGATATCAGTAACAGAATTCCATTAATAAATGTCGCACAAGTGGAAAGAGGTGCGTTAATTATGTCAGCTTCAGAAATGCATGCCTTTGTGGCCTATTTTTCTGTCTTAGTTGGAGACATGGTTAATGTGACAGACGAGGTTTGGGAATTGTATATCATGTTATTTAACATTGTTCACATGGTTTGTCAGTATAATATTTCTGAATCAGAAGTGATGTTTATGCAGCGAATGATTTCACAATTTAATCGATCATATAGACGCCTTTTCAGTGAAAGCAATTTAACACCCAAGTTCCACTTTCTTGTACATTATCCAAGAATAATTCGCTTAGTTGGTCCGTTGATCCATATTTCCTCCATAAGGTTTGAAGCCTTATAAGATCGCAAAAACAAACGATCATATTGTGACATCTCGTGTTAATGTAGCATATACTCTTGCTTTAAAACATCAGTTAGTATTGTCGGAAAGATTTCTCTTAAATGAAGGAATAGAAGACAAAATACAAGTTGGTCCCATTATAAATATTAGACTAACTATCAGAACTAGGCTTAACATTTAATTCAATAAATGCAATAAATAATGAGTTCTTTACTGTTGTAAAATGGATTTCAAAAAACGGAGTGAAATATAAGACAAATTTTTGCATCAATATTTTGAGTAGTAACGACTCGTGTGAAGTAACCCTTGCTAGAATTAAGTTTATGCTACAACAGTGATACAAAAACGATTCTTTTTGTATATAAAAATTTAATTCAATGTGGATTTGACGAACACTTTGCTAGTCACGTCATTTTGGAGGATGCAGAGCTTATTTCATATCAGGTTATAAATATAGATAGTGTAAGTGTATTTCCATGTAAAGCTAACAGAGCATCTAACGGTCGTTATTATTTTTGTAACATGAACATTTTACTTTAATTAAAGATACCTGCTATGTGTGTATAAGTATACCTATTCGTGTATTTGTATATACAATTAACAATAAAATATATTCATGAACATATAAGAATTGTTTTTTGTTTTGCTACTGTGTCTTGTACCTACGTGTGCGCAACCAACGCGCGCAGCAGTGTTTGTATATCACTTTAGAGAAAATGTACCTGAGACAAGACCTGTTTGGACATCTTTTGATTCGAATTTTCAAAATATATTTTAGAAATCGAATACAAGTCTTGTCTCAGGTAGATTTTCTCTAAAGTGATATACAAACACTGCTGCGCGCGCTAGTTGCGCACTCGTACAGACACAGTAGGATTACCCAACCATGTGTTAAAATTAAATAAGTGTATGATAGAAATTAATAAATAAAAGCATAGATATAAATCAAGATCAGTTTATAATTAATAACAGTTTATTAATAATTAATACATGCATATTAACAGTTATAAAACTTGACTCATATAAAAAATACGCCCAAGAGTATATATTACTCATGTAGTTGAATATAAGTATACCAAAAATTATAATAAACCAATCGAATATTTACCATGTTCCAACCAATCATGTTTTTAAATAAAACCAATATTGGTTATGTCGGGTTATGAATCACGGATTGGTTAGTAATTATTCAACTTGAGTAACAGCAAATAAATATTTTTCTCAGTGTGATTACAAGTAAACCTGATTTACTGGAAATTTCTTACATCGATGGTGTAGTGCAACCGAATGAAGTTATTAAATATTCATTAAAAGCTGACGAAAATTTGACAATTCCTGACAACTTTGTGGGAAACATTCAAATTAATACTGAGTGTACTAATCAAGAATTGTGTATAGAAGGTGGTTTAAGAGAAAACGGTCAAGCAATTCCACGTTTGATTATTCAAACAGATGTTGTGAGAAAATCCCTAGTACCTATCATGAACCTATCAGGTCAAGATGTGAACATCAAGAAAGGCGAAATGATAACACGAGCAGAAATTTGTCGAATTGATGAATCCGAAAGCTGTCCTAACAGAAGAAAAGAAGTAAATGAAGAACCAATCAGAGTTGAAGAAATAACGACGGATCTTAAAGATGAAGAATTGGAAGAATTTATGGAACTTCTCAACGAGTTTCGAGATGTCGTGGCAAGAAATATGAAGCAACTTGGATGCACTAGTGAAGTGAAAATGAAAATTACATTGAAAGACGACACACCTGTCTACTATAAACCATACAGACTGTGAATTCATGAGAAGAATCAAGTGCGGGATATCGTAAAAGAGCTTAAAGAAGCTGACATAATTGAAGACGCTGATTCACCATTTGCAAGTCCATGTCTTCTAGTAAGGAAGAAAACAGGTAACTACTGACTCTGTATCGATTACAGAGCCCTGAACAGGAAAACGGTAAGAGATTTATTCCCTCTACCACGTATAGACGATCATTTGGATCTTTTGTATAATAAAAAGTGGTTTACTTCGTTAGACTTTCGTAGTGGTTATTACCAAGTTACTATGGATGAATCGTCAAAAGATAAAACTGCTTTTATTACCCCTGACGGAACTTACCAATTTAAACGTGTACCATTTGGTTTATGTAATAGCCCCGCTGTTTTCCAAAGACTTATAAATATTATTTTGAAAAATTTGAGATACTCTGTGGCTTTAGCTTATCTAGACGACATAATTATTCCCTCTGTATCTTTTGAAGAAGGAATGACAAGTTTACGTGAGGTATTAGTTTGTTAAGACAATATAATTTAACATTAAGAATTGATAAATGCCAATTTTTTTGTAAAGAAAATTAATTATCTAGGATTTGAAATAACCGAAAAAGGTATTAGCCCAGGTATATTAAAATTGAACAGTATTTTAAATTTTCCGGTACCTAAAGATGTGAAATCTTTACGGAGTTTTATTGGTTTAGCAAGTTTCTTTCGGAGATTCATAAAATCTTTTGCGATAATAGGAAAACCTTTAACTGACCTGCTCAAAAAGGATTCTACATTTGAGTGGACCAGTGATCATAACAAAGCTTTTAATTGCATTAAACAAATATTAACTAATGAATCAATTTTAGCGATTTATAATCCTGAAGCCAGAACAGAATTACACACAGATGCATGTAAACAAGGTTTAAGTGGAATTTTATACCAGGAACAAGACGATGGTCATTTACATCCTATTAGTTTTTTTAGCAGGAAAACGACATTTGAAGAGTCTCGTTACCATTCATTCGAATTGGAAGCTCTTGCTATAGTTTGTTCCGTTGAAAGATTTCGAGTGTATCTCATAGGTATTCATTTTACTATTAAAACCGATTGTAATAGCTTAAAGTTATTAGAAGGAAAAAGAGACTTGAATCCTCGGATAGGTCGTTGGTTTATTAGGCTTTCTGAATTTACGTATACGGTAGAATATCACACAGCAGCAGCTAACACTGTTGCCGATTCTCTTAGTAGATATCCCGTGGAAAACGAAACTGAAGTTGAAATAGAAGGTCTGCCGATATTGCATATAAAGAACTGTACCGATTGGGTAGCCGCAATGCAACGAACTGATCCTGAAATACTCTCTATTCGAGAAAAGTTAGAAAATGAAGATACCGAGACAGCCAAAAAGTTTACATTAATTAGTTTTCGCGTGTATAAAATTAGCGAAAATAAGTTACGTTTATTTGTGCCAAATGATTTGCGATATGACCTAGTTAGTGAAGCACATCGAACTTTAAATCACTTGGGAATCGACAAGACCCTTGCGAAATTGAAAGAATGTTATTATTTCCCGAATATGAGAGATTTTGTAACTCGATATGTGAACAGATGTATCAGCTGTTTGTATCATAAACCTCAAGGAAAATCGCAAGGCAGGACAAATAATTTACATCCCTTGGATAAAGGAGATACGTGTTTTCATACGATTCATATGGATCACTTAAGACCCTTTATTAAATCGGAAAACGATAATAAATACATAATAGGCTTAGTCGATGGTTTTTCCAAATATAATGTTTTAAAAGCGGTGCAAAGCACGAATGCCATTGAAACGATTCAGTTTTTGAAAGAATTTATTTCTCATTATGGAAAGCCATTCAGAATTAATACTGATCGTGGGGTAGCTTTTACAGCTACTATCTTTGAGAATTTTTGCAAAGATAATGATATTATGCACGTAAAACTATCTGCCGGAACGCCGCGCGCGAATGGTCAGATAGAAAAGGTAAATAGTGTTATTCTAAATTGCTTATCAACTTCTCTTGATTGCAATTATGGAGATAAAAATTGGGAGAATAAACTTTTAGATGTGCAATGGTCACTTAATACAAGTAAGCATAGGTTGACTAAACACACCCCTTTTGAATTAATATTCACTTACCCGGCTATAGGATTGAGAGATAACCCTCTTACTTTAGAGATTCAAAAGTTAAATAGTGAAAGCAGAGACGAGGTAAAAAGCAAACGAGAAAAATTTGAGAAATTGCTAAAGCAAAACAAAGAAGAGCAAACGGTTTCTGAGAACCAAAATAAGTCAGAAGTAAAGTTTAATTCTGGAGATTTAGTTTTAGTAAAAACGCAAATACCTTCTTAAAAGTAGAAAATTAGAAAGTAAATATAGAGGACCCTATGAAATTAAAAAGATCTTAAGGAATGACAGATATGTAGTAGGAGATATAGAAGGAGAAAGACAAAGTGGGAAACTCTATGAAACAATTTTGTCCTCAGAAAGATTAAAACTTGTGTCTAAGAATGAATTAAATAAGTGATTAATCAATTTTGTAATATTTAATTCTTTTTGAATAATCGATTATGTAACTTAGAATAGTTATGGTGTTTTATTTAAGTTATAAGAGTAAGTTTGATGCTCTTGATTATCTTTTATTATGCCTTATGTCTAGTACCTATATTCATGTATTATGTAGTTTTAAGATGTTTATGTGGAAACTTTTGTTTTGATTTGTACCTAAGGCAGAGGTGTTTTACTTGGATATAAGTAATTTTTAATGTTACGTTTATTGTAATGGTGATGTCTTGACGAGGACGTCAAGAAAAGTCAGGAAGGCCGAGCTGTTGTAATTTTTAAATCGCATACCAATGTTTGCGACGATTCCTTCCCTGTGCCGATATGAATTTGAACCTGACAGGATAATAACAGCCCCTGAGAGCGCTGCACAGGTGTCCTGGTCTGTCCTATACGAAGGACGACGTCGAAGTCAATCAGTCGATTTCCGGATGTTCAATGAAAGACAACTTCGTCAATACATCCCTTAATATTCTTTCGCGTGTAATAACTATACCTACGGAACCCTCTGTTTAGATTTAACCATCCTTGACATTATACACTAATTCATTTATTAAATCATTAAAATCATAAACGGGTCTGATTATTTTAAGATTACGTTAATTAAGAGTGAGATTACTTCATTTGTTTAAAAATGAACTCAAACGGTTATAGAAATTTAGACATTTTTACCCTTTTCCTACCCACGCCACTGGCTTATTAATATAAATAATGCCAATTTTATTGCTTTAATTCAAATTTCAAATAGTTTTCTTCTAATCTAGTTAATTTTATTTTAAAGTTTTATTGCCATCTTGCTCATACAGGGACTCAAAAAATAGCAAATTTTTCAAAAATTCAAATGGCTGCCATTTTGAAACGGCTTGGCCGATTTTGCTCAAGTGCAATACCAGACCACTCCGTGTGGATATCTTACTCCCACAAAAATTTCAGCCTCCTAGATTGAAAACTGCGACCTGAAATGATACCACAAAAACCGGATTTCTGGAATTTTGAAGGGACACCCTGTAGAAGTGACTCGACTTTTGGAAATTTTTTCAACGAAAATCTAACATCATTCCAAAGTTTTATAAGGATCCAAAATTTCGTTCACTAATCTTCAAAGATAAAGCTACAGGAGCGTTTTGAAAATCGAAATTTCGCGTTTTTGGAGAAATTTATAAATATATATATAAATATATATATTTCCTTGGGAAGTAACGACTTCGTTAGATCAAAAACTTCGTGTGATGATTACGGGGATGGTAGTCTAGGGGCCGGTTGTTCAAACGTTAATTAAAAATTTTCAGATAATTACTGATTTTAAAATGCCCTGTATTATCGAACCATTGGTCTGATATTGCTGGAAATGGATTCTGCTCCCTTTAAGAAGAGTTAATTATTGATTAAAAATACAAGATCATTAATTATATTCGCCGTATTTTCAAAATTTGCAATTTAAAATCAATAATTATCTCAAAATTTTTAATTGACGTTTGAACAACCGGCCCCAAGAGTCAAAAGAATACTCTTGTGTTCAATTGCCGACGTTTCGGAAATATATTGTTTCCATTATCAAGGCACTACAAGTCAACAAAAATTTTTCTAGTTAAACAATGTAAAAAGAAGATGACAAACAACAGGACTACTTACGAACTAGTGAGATTAAGCTCCACATGATGTTATTAATATAAAATACATTAGGTGACCTCATGGTCCCTTCCTCTGTGCTTGTCAAGATTATTTAAAATTTTTCAAGTAAAAATTGGATTTAAAACTTACACTTAAAAATTAGGAACTATTTACATGATTTCTTATTGCACAAGTCTGTTTACATATTAGTTAACTACATTTATTGAGACAATTACTTGAAGGGTGGAAGTCCCCACAAGGAGAACGGCATGGCTTTAAATACTTTAGTTGGAATGTGGTTATCAATTTATCAAAAACTTTTTTTTTTAATTTTAATCTATTATAATAATTCTTGAAAATGTGAGGTTAGGTATTTGATGAAACAAGTTCTTCTTTTTAATTATATTATTTTGGTCTAACTATTGTAGATTATTAAGTCAGTCTGCTCATTCAGACAGATGGGAGTTGAGACAAATGAAATCAATTAGTTTCATTCAGTTTTCTCAGTTTTGACAGTACAATTTTTACCTTTCAAAATAATTTCTATAAACAAATAATGGGTACCCCCATGGGCTCGGTAGTCTCCCCAATTTTTGCAACATATGTGATGGATGATTTGTTGGATGATTGCTTACGAGACCTTCCTTATCAGATTTCATTCATTAAAAAATATGTAGATGACATTATCTGCGCAATACCAGCAGACCAAATAGACAACTTAATGGATTCTCTCAACAACCACAACGCATATCTTTCATTCACAGTAGAAAGAGAAAACCAGAATAGTGTCCCCTTCCTAGATACTAGAATTATTAGAACGGAGACCAACCATATTATTTTAGATTGGTACTCAAAACCAACTAGTTCAGGGAGGTACCTCAATTATAATTCATACCTTAAACACAAGATAAAAATCAACATGATCCTAGGTATGAAGAAGAGAATCACAACTATTAGTCATCCTACATTTATTAACAAAAATCTGAAACAATTAAAAAACATCCTTTTAGATAACAGTTACCCTGTAAATTTGATCAACAAGCTTTTGTTCAGCAACTCATCTACCACAGAAAATCATAATCAAACAAATTCAGAAGGGCTTACCGACACTCTGACGAGTCTTAACATCCCTAATGCACAACCCCAAATAAAACACTCTAGGATTGGTTCCTTGCCATACATAAAGAATGTCACTGAACAGCTTGCGAACATCGTTATGGAAGGAGTGAATGACATTAAGATAGCCAACAGGACGGTCAGAACAATAGGAGGATCTATTTACACTAGATTAAAAGATCCAACCCCCCATTAAAAAAGTCTAATGTAGTTTATGAAATTCCTTGTAGGGATTGTGACGGCGTATACATAGGACAAACTAGTAGACAGTTACAATCACGAATTACGTCACACAAAAGTGATTGTAGGCGAAATGTGGCTCGTTGCGCCCTTGCTAGTCACTGCAGGGAACATGACCACGAACCTGATTATGGGCAGGCGAGGGTACTTGACTCTGAAACACACTATAACAAAAGAATATTCTTGGAAATGGTAGAAATTTATAACAACAACTACTCTATAAATAAAAGATCAGACATTGAAAATCTTAGCACAATTTACAGCAACATACTAAGATTAGATAATAGAAGTAGGTCAAGGAATTTTATAACACCCTCAACTGATGACAGTCTTTCAGCATAAATGGTTGGTTCAGTTTGTCTCAACTCCCATCTGTCTGAATGAGCAGACTGACTTAATAATCTACAATAGTTAGACCAAAATAATATAATTAAAAAGAAGAACTTGTTTCATCAAATACCTAACCTCACATTTTCAAGAATTATTATAATAGATTAAAATTAAAAAAAAAGTTTTTGATAAATTGATAACCACATTCCAACTAAAATATTTAAAGCCATGCCGTTCTTCTTGTGGGGACTTCCACCCTTCAAGTAATTGTCTCAATAAATGTAGTTAACTAATATGTAAACAGACTTGTGCAATAAGAAATCATGTAAATAGTTCCTAATTTTTAATTGTAAGTTTTAAATCCAATTTTTACTTGAAAAATTTTAAATAATCTTGACAAGCACAGAGGAAGGGACCATGAGGTCACCTAATGTATTTTATATTAATAACATCATGTGGAGCTTAATCTCACTAGTTCGTAAGTAGTCCTGTTGTTTGTCATCTTCTTTTTACATTGTTTAACTAGAAAAATTTTTGTTGACTTGTAGTGCCTTGATAATGGAAACAATATATTTCCGAAACGTCGGCAATTGAACACAAGAGTATTCTTTTGACTCCTAGACTACCATCCCCGTAATCATCACACGAAGTTTTTAAATATATATATATCGTGGGCAGGTGAATTTTGGAAAACCACTTTTTCGTGATCTGGGGGTCATGATCGGTGGACATTTGATGAGTTTGGGTGATTTTCGAAAAGTGATGTCGCCCTCAATAGTGTATGTTTTTATTAAAAAAATACACTAAAAAAACTGTTCAATACCAGGAGAGGGGATGGTGATGGCATCCATTTTCTTGGACTTATAAAATATTTTGCAATCTGTAAGAAATGATTTTTTGACACGCTATTCACTGTGTCAAATTGCAAATAAAACGCTTGATTGTCGGCTACTCATTACGCGATACTCCGCAAGTGAGTTATTTGGCGAGTAGTTGTGAGTACTTGTGCAAGTAAAAGGCAGACCGTACATGTTGATTCCGGGCAGCAGAGCGGGTGAAGTATGGTGCTGCTTGAAAACACTTTACAAGTATAAGCCTTGGACTTGTTCACTGACGACGAACGGGATGTACAAAAGTAATGACGTGGCAAGTGAAGTCGAGTTTTGTCGAATTACACGCCGCCTTAATACACACTGCTCGGCACTTGCCGAGTATTCACAAGTACTTGACAATTACCGCGTAAAAAGTAGCCAGCTAAAGATTTTCTCTGAAATATAATTAAGCTTTATTTATTTTACACTTGATGGTAAAAACTATTCGGAATACTTAATTATTAATTAACTGAAATTATAATAACTTCATTTCTACAATAATTATACATAACAATATGAATAGTACCTACACTAAAGTAAATAAAAGTACAGTATGTGTAATAAATCTTCCTTATGCCAACTATGGGGTTTCACGGGTGCCGTGCACTTGAAATCTATAAGCGAATGTAAATTGAGGGTAACCATAGTTTGATAAAACCGAAAATATGACGTATTTATAAGCCCTGGTTGTAGGCTGTTTCAGAGCAAAAGTTTGTAAAGACGGTCCAGGAATTTTATACGTAAACTGTCCCAACAAATCTCTACTAGTAGAATTACAGGACTCCAAGCCCATCACTGCAAAATCTTTGGGTGCAGAATTTATATTACCGCTCGGTGAGATATTCGGAATATGTTCAAGACTGAACGCATCTATGTGCACATTACCAATTAGTTTAATTTCCACTATTCCTTTAGAACCTTTGAAAACCCAGCATTGCCCAGCGAAGTTCCCAGGTGATATCAGTTCTATTGGTCCATGATTTTCGTTGCAAAGTTTCACACCTAATATGCTCTTATCGGTCGTTTCATCCAAATTTTCTGTATCGATTAACCTAACAAATGCTCCCTCTGATGTCGACAAGGCGAAATCGGCTCTCTCAAAGATTTTTTCTTCGTTTTTAGAACGTGAATCTTCAGTTATTTCTTCTTCTAAACTGGCAAGTTTTAGTGATATTGATTTTATTTCACTTTTAATGGCCACCAAGATCTTTTTTACATCGACCATATCATGTTTTGCTTCAACAATAACATGTTTCACATCAACTATATCATGTTTTATATCTCACACATCATTTCTAGTACTCTCCAAGATTTGAAAAGTGGTATAAAGGAACACAAAAGCACACATCACAAGTGCTCCGAATATGCAAATTCCAGAAGACTTTCTAGATCGAACTCAGGTAACACGGTATAACTAGATCGTAAAGAAATAGAGTGCCATAAAATAAAGGTAACGACAGAGAATACATGTTCTTACTCTATGGTTATATGTGTCAGTGGAAGTCCCACTATATTGACACACAGCGGCATAAATTTTTTGTGATACTTATCAAAATAAAATAATTACCTAGGTTTATTAAAAATAAAAATCGTAGGTAGAATCTTGTTTGTCCGTTTATGCAGCTTCCAACTAGATAAATGTCGAGATATAGTCCACCAAATACAAGATCTCGAGCACATACTAGAAGAGAACAAGAAAAAGCTGGTTTTGGTGAAACCCCATCAACGACATATTTTTTTGTTAATAATAATAACATGGATCCATCTAGAAAGTATCCTGGAATTTGCATATTGGAAGCACTTGCGATGTGTGCTTTTGTGTTCCTTTATACCACTTTTCAAATCTTGAAGAGTACTGGAAATGATGTGTCAGATATAAAACATGATATGGTTGATGTGAAACATGTTATTGTTGAAGTAAAACATGATATGGTCGATGTAAAAAAGATCTTGGTGGCTATTAAAAGTGAAATAAAATCAATATCACTAAAACTTGCCAGTTTAGAAGAAGAAATACCTGAAGATTCACGTTCTAAAAACGAAGAAAATTTTTTTTGAGAGAGCCGATTTCGCCTTGTCGACATCAGAGGGAGCATTTGTTAGGTTAATCGATACAGAAAATTTGGATGACACGACCGATAAGAGCATATTAGGTGTGAAACTTTGTAACGAAAATCATGGACCAATAGAACTGATATCACCTGGGACTTCGCTGGGCAATGCTGGGCTTTCAAAGGTTCTGAAGGAATGGTGGAAATTAAACTAATTGGTATTGTGCACATAGATGCGCTCAGTCTTGAACATATTCCTCCGAATATCTCATCGAGCGGTAATATAAATTCTGCCCCCAAAGATTTTGCAGTGATTGGCTTGGAGTCCTGTAATTCTACTAGTGGAGATTTGTTGGGACAGTTTACATATAAAATTCCCGGACCGTATTTACAAACTTTTGCTCTGAAACAGCCTACAACCTCTCTTGCCAATGTGAGGAAGACTTTGAGCCCAATGACTTTGACGTCATGTGGCTTAGGATAACAGACCGACAAACGACGAGATTTATCTGTTGTTTATACAGACCACCCAACGATACACAGTATAGGACACTTTTTTTGTCCCTCACAAAAACTGTTGAATTCATACAGATAAACTAGCCCAAAACTGAGATATCCATCTTGGGTGATTTTAATGTACATAACATCAACTGGCTTAAATACTCAAACTTCACTGATGAAGAAGACCGTGAAGCGGAATCGTTTGCGATCAGCTGTGGTTTTACCCAGCTCGTTGATGAACCAACACGCATTCCCGATCGCGAGGGAGAGTTCGCTAGCCTGTTGGATCTGTTTTTGACCACGAACCCTCAAATGTATACTATCACGGTGAAAGCCCCACTAGGTTCCTCAGATCATAAACTCGTCTCAACATCTTGTGTCCTACAAATTACTAGTGTTAAAGAAGCAAGTAAACCTCGTGTAGTCTGGCACTACAGATCTGCTAAATGGGAAGAACTCAGGGAATATTATCGAGATTTTCCATGGAGGAGTGTTTGTTTCGGCTCTAATGATCCATCTGTTTGTGCTAGGGAAGTTGCTCAAGTCATCCTAACAGGCATGGAAGCCTACATTCCCTTTTCAAAAAAACAGCCCTCAAACAGCAAACCTTGGTTCAACAAAAGATGCAAGGAAGCTGTCGCCTCCAAACAACTGGCTTTTCGCCAATGGCGAGAGAGCCCCAACGGCATAAACCATCACAATTTCATCCTTGCTCGAAACAGATGCAAAGAACTAATAGATCAAACCAAGGAAACTCACAACCAAAGAATTAGGAACAAACTTCTCTCCTGCCCTAACGGTTCGAAATCTTTTTGGCCTGTAACTAAGGCAGTCAGCCAGAACTTCACCAGATCAACGACTCCACCACTTACACGGACAGATGGGACTATCGCATCCACGGCTACTGAGAAGGCGAACTTGTTGGCGGGAGTGTTTTCTTCATACTCTTCCGTCGACTTTCATAACTCCGCCAATGATCCCTTCCGTGGAGACCAAAATGTCAGACATTGTTTTCCGACAGCGGGTCATAAAGAGCATTATGTTAGCCTTAGACCCAAACAAAGCTTCTGGGCCCGATGACGTACCTGTTATCGTACTAAAAAAATGCGCCACTGAGCTGTCATGTGTTTTCTGCCGACTTTTCAACTTGTCGTATAAAAAGGGAATATTTCCTTCTTGTTGGAAATGTGCACGGATCCAACCTATTCCCAAGAAAGGCAAAAAGACTATACCAAGTAACTATCGACCAGTGACACTGCTTTCAGTAATATCCAAGATTATGGAGAAAGCTATTAACCAACATCTTTTAAAATACTTGGAAGCAGCTAATATAATCAGCGACCGCCAATACGGATTCCGTAAACAGAGGTCAACTGGTGACCTTCTCACTTACGTCACCGAGCTGTGGAACGGCGCAATCGAGCACCATGGGGAGTCTCGAGGGGTTGCGCTTGATATTTCTAGAGCTTTCGATCGTGTTTGGCATGATGGACTGTTGGCAAAACTGCAGGCCTATGGCATGCCCGAGAAATTCTACTTGTGGCTTGCGAGTTATCTCGGAGATCGTTCATTACAGGTGGCAGTCGATAGAGTTCTTTCTGAGACCTTTTCCATCAATGCCGGTGTGCCTCAGGGATCCATTTTATCTCCGACTCTCTTTCTAATATTTATAAACGACTTGCTTGAAACAACAAAAAATCCAATATACAGTTTTGCCGAACAGTACCCTCATATCTTCTTATACGTTAGATGCGCGAACATCTGCCATCGACGCACAGACTCGCAGGGAGCAAGAAGTTGCCATACTTAACAATGACTTGCAAGACATTCTAACTTGGGGCTATAGAAACCAAGTCCAATTCAATGCTGGAAAAACCCAAGCAGTCATTTTCTCCAAAAAGACCAACGTTTTGGAGCCAGATATGATGATGGCGGGACACTTACAATTACAATTACAATTACAAATTTCTTTATTGTACTTGAATTACAACAGTCATTGCTCAGTACAACAGCGTCATTACAGAAATTATAAAAACAAACATAAAGACAAACAGTAAAAATTTAAAACACACAGCATGTCAACATAACGCCGGGAACAGTGAGGGTCGAGACGCGCAGAGACACAAAAGAAATCAGTTCTCGATCGAGGCATAGTTCCATCTCTATGATAAGGATGGATCAAGGCTTTGAGTTTTAGGTGTTTTAATATCAGACTGCAGGTAGGGATGGGGGGTGGAAGGACAGTATATCAGAGGTAGTGTAGGGTTCCAACTCCGTGAGATGTTTCCGGAGATACGCACTGTACGCTTAGAACCCAACAGTTGCAGGATCTATTTAGAAGTGGTTCAGGTATTTGATAGATGCGTACGTGAATGTCCTTTCTGAAGACGACAGATGGTGTGTAGGAGGTTTAAACAAACTGAACCTGGTACTGTAGTGATGGGTGAATCGGTAAGGTAAAAGTCTATCCTGATTTTTGTGGATCAGTTTGAGCAGAGAGAAGACATACAAAGCAGGCACGGTAAGAAGTCCAAGCCGCCTGAAATGGCCTCTGCATGACTGCTGCATTGACAAGCCTGTCAGGATCCTAATCGCTCTCTTTTGAAGAAGAAAAACCCTTCGCAGAGATCTCTCAGACCCACCCCAGACGGCCAGCCCATAGTTCACGTGGCTGATGAAATGCCCATAATAAGCAAAGAGAAGAACCTCAGGGGACACCGTGTGCTGAAGGCGTCTAAGAAGGAAGCAGACACTAGCAAGACGACGGCACAAATGATCTGTGTGAGCCGACCAGTTTAGGTTCTGGTCGGTGTGGAAGCCCAAAAACTTCACCACGCCCTTCGGCTCGATCAAGGCACCATCGGTGGGTATGGAGGGTGAAGGTGGAAGATGTGATCGGCTAGAGTGAAAATCAATCAGTTCAGTTTTGTCTAAGTTAAGTTTTAGTTCATTGGCCCTGAGCCATAAACTTGCTCTTTTCAACGGGAGTTGAATGGTATCTATCAGACTAGGAGGGTCGCCTGGTTTTATCCTAATAAGAATTGTTGTATCATCAGCATAGTTAACACAGAGTGAATTTGGGGAGGTAATTTTGGGGCCCAGATCGTTAATGAAGATAAGAAAAAGAAGTGGACCGAGAACACTACCCTGTGGCACCCCAGAGGAGACTGGAGCAAAAGGTGATCGCACAGGTCGGCCATCAGACCCAGTAATCTGAACCGCCTGTGTTCTTCCCTGTAGGTAGCTGGTAAACCAAGAAAGGGGCAATCCACGAACTCCGACATTCTCCAGTTTCCAAAGGAGGCACTCGTGGCACACACTGTCGAAGGCCTTGGAGAGATCCAAAAGCCAGCCCACAGTGCGCATCCCCTCCTCCAAACCCTGAGATATGAAGTCCGTAAGCTCTACAAGAGCCGTCTGGGTAGATCTGTTTTTAAGAAAACCATGCTGGGAGCGGGAAAGGATCTTTGTTTTGTCTAGAAAGTCAATAAGACGAGATGAGACAAGAGATTCAAGAATTTTATCAAATACCGATAGTAGACTAATCGGTCGGTAGTTTTCAGGGTTTTTGACGTCGCCCTTTTTAAAAATGTTCTCTCTTACTCTCTTACTCTCTTACCCCAGCGTCATCTCTCCGTTTACTTGGAGTGAGCCTCGGAGCGAACATGTCTTGGCATGATCATGTTGCTGGTCTGGCGAAGAGTGCTTCTCAAAAACTTGGAACACTCTTCCGCACGAAGAAATTTTATACACCACAACAGCTTCTCCTCTTGCCATCCGCTTGATTGGGGACCCAGATTTGACAAAAAATTTAGACACTCTCGAACATCGAAGAAGAGTAGCTGACCTGAGTCTGTTTTACAGATATTTTAATGGAAGGTGTTCAAAAGACGTGGCCCGCTTGATCCCACCAAGAACAAGACCGGGCAGATATACACGTCGAGCCGCAGACGCTCATCCGTATCAGGTTCAGCTCGTTACACCTCGTACCACCCTATTTCAGACTTCTTTTATGTACAGAACCGCATCACTTTGGAATAGCATTCCAAAGGGCGTGTTTCCCGAAGTATACAACTTACAGAGATTCAAGGCCAACGTGAATCCATATCTCCGCTCATGCACCGCTCCCAGAGCGTCATAGAGATTTCCCTGCAGTGCGTGTGCATTTTCAATAAAAAAAAAAAAATAAAAAAAAAAAACAGGGCTTATAAATACGTCATAATTTTGGTTTTATCAAACTATGGTAACCCTCAATTTACATTCGCTTATAGATTTCAAGTGCACGGCACCCGTGAAACCCCGTAGTTGCCATAAGGAAGATTTATTACACATACTGTACTTTTATTTACTTTAGTGTAGGTACTATTTATATTGTTATGTGTAAAATTATTGTAGAAATGAAGTTATTATAATTTCAGTTAATTAATAATTAAGTATTCCGAATAGTTTTTACCATCCAGTGTAAAATAAGGAATAAAGCTTAATTATACTTCAGAGAAAATCTTTAGATGGCTACTTATTACGCGGTACTTGGCAAGTACTTGTGAATACTCGTCAAGTGTCGAGCAGTGTGTATTAAGGCGGCGTGCAATTCGGCAAAACTCGACTTCGCTTGCCACGTCATTACTTTTGTACATCCCGTTCGTTGTCAGTGAACAAGTGCAAGACTTATACTTGTAAAGTGTTTTCAAGCCCGCACCATACTTCACCCGCTCTGCTGCCCGAAATTAACATGTACAGTCTGACTTTTACTTGCACAAGTACTCACAACTACTAGCCAAACAACTCACTTGCGGAGTATCGCGTAATGAGTAGCCGACAATCAAGCGTTTTATTTGCAATTTGACACAGTGAATAGCGTTTCAAAAAATCATTTCTTACAGATTGCAAAATATTTTATGCATCCATGGAAATGGATGCCATCACCATCCCCTCTCCTGGTATTGAACAGTTTTTTTAGTGTATGTTTTTAATAAAAACATACACTATCGAACAATTTCCCAAGAACGGTCTACTATCTTCACTGTTTCTTAATTTCTGGAGGCTATGTAATGGTAAAACAGAGTCTCGTCCACTTATACAGTTCGTTATGTAAATATTGTAACGAAGGAACACTGGCGAAGTATTCTGGATTGATGTTTGTTTACATTGTCTCATAATAATTAATAGTTGGCTGGTTCACGAAAATTGTAGCTGTCATGACAAAAATTTCATAGGTGTCTAATCCAGAATGGCAGACTATTTCCGTGCATGTTCGAAAGAGTGCATGAAGGTATCTAGAGCTACGCTACAACACCAATGAAACTCCTAGAACTTTTCGAGAGCCATGTCCGGCGTGTATATAAGAGTGCCATGGCAGTACCTAGAGTTAGTTTAGATTGGGAGTTAGTCTACATTGGAAGTTAGTTAAGGTTGGAGCACCATAGGGTATATAGATTATAGTGAAGGATAAGAAGGTTGTTCAATGATTGTGATAGTATAAGTGGATATTGGTAATAGTCTGTAGAAGTGAAGTGAAATTAGAGCATATGTAGCATACTTAGTAGTGACAGTGAGTGTAAAGAAGAAGAACTGATTATTTGGACTTTGGAGATTACTGTTAATTTGTTAAAAATTAATTAAAATTTGTTAAAAATTAATTAAAATTTGTTAATTTTAATGGAGGAAAAAAACTTTGCCCCGGGACTTGACGAAACGTCATATTCTATGATAAAAAATTTACCCTCAAATGCCATTGAATTTCTTTGTAAATTTTACAACGAATGTCTAAGAACTCAAACTATTCCCGAACAATGGAGGAACTACCTAGTGATAGCTTTGCTCAAACCAAACAAACAGCCCCAAAATCCTGACTATTATATAGGCCAATTGTATTAGCTCCATGAAAGTTAAAAATATTAGAAAATATTATCAAGAACAGGATAGAATGACACATCGAAAACGCGTGCATACTCAATAAACACCAAACGAGATTTCGGAAAGATATGGGTATACGAAAACGTAGCATTTCTTACCTCCTCAATTCAACTCGCCCTCTCCAAAAACCAAACTGTCCACGTGGCTGATTCTAGCAACAGATTCATATCCGAGATTCACGTTTTTACAGTGGACCAGACAAACAGTGCACGGTAAAGTCGAAATAACTATAATGAGTATACAGGGTGAGTTTTTTTCAATGTTTAGTACAGGGATCTCGTAAACTACTGCAGTTAGAGGAACGGTTAAATGGGAAAGAAGTGCAGTTTTATGAGCTTAATTCGAAACAGCTTTTGTCTTTTTGAAAATCTCCATGGCTTCCTAGATATTTAACATAAAGTAAATTCCGCGGATTTCTTTACACCGAGATAGCAGTCTTATTATTGGGATTAGAGAAAAATCGTAAAGGAAAACCTTTAAGACGATTTCAGAGACAATAAAACGGCGTTACAATTTTTTTTATTTGTTGTGTCATTTTCGAGCTATGACGTAAACTTGTGTTTTTTTAAATGTAAGTCATAGTTGGCTATGACATCATTCGATATGTCTTTTTTTTTCTAAATACAGCGATATAAAACTTGATATCGTTTTTTTGGGAAATAAAAAAGTTAGGACGGTTTTTAATTTTATTTCCTCAACTTAATTAGGCGGCCATGTAAGCATAACTGATATAGGCCTCAGTTGAATTTGAAATTATACATAGATAATTTTGCAGAATAATTTGTAATCCTCTATGCAAACAATTATACTTAATTAACTACAAATTTTCTAATAGCCATCTAGTAACTCTAGAAAATATTATGAAACATTTGAATATAAAAGGTTAACGACGATTAAAATATCTGCGAAAATATTGTTCCGCAGCCCTGACAGCATTCTTTTGACACTGAATATAACATTCTATCATATCACGCTTCTCTTGGTTGGAAAACTCCATACTAGTAATTCACCTTGCAGATTGTACGATTTAAGAACTTCTGCAAAACCTGACTTCATACTTAAAGTTCAATGGAAATTATAAGCCTCTAAGTAACTGTCAAATTTTATAGTTTCACTGTTTCTGTTACTGTTGCTAAGCAACCGTCACATTTTGATATGAATATTTAGTCTAAAGTTCTACAGCGTAGGTAGGTATATTGTTACAAGATTTTTGAAAGATTAGAATTAAAATTAATATTTTTTTTAAAGTTCTCGAAAACTAGCTATCCCGTTGAACTATTAATTCATATAAGATTTTCAATTCAAAATTAACTATTAAATTCAGCGCCTATACCACGTATTTGAGGAAATAAAATTAAAAACCGGCCCAACTTTTTTATTTCCCGAAAAAACGATATCGAATTTTATACCGTTGTATTTAGAAAAAAAAGACATATCGAATGATGCCATAGCCCACTATGACTTACATTTAAAAAAACACAAGTTTACGTCATAGCTCGAAAATGACACAACAAATAAAAAAAATTGTAACGCCGTTTTATTGTCTATGAAATCGTCTAAAAGGTTTTCCTTTACTATTTTTCTCTAATTCCAATAATAAGACTGCTATCTCGGTGTAAAGAAATCCGCGGAATTTACTTTATGTTAAATATCTAGGAATCCATGGAGATTTTCAAAAAAACAAAAGCTGTTTCGAATTAAGCTCATAAAACTGCACTTCTTTTCCCATTTAACCGTTCCTCTAACTGCAGTAGTTTACGAGATCCCTGTACTAAACATTGAAAAAAACTCACCCTGTATTATTGATTTTTAAATAATTTTGATTGCTCATACGATACGAAATTAGCCTATATTTATCTATTTTTAATAATACCAATTATTACCAACCCTTAATATTCTCTTATTGAAGTTATTTTTTCTAAAAAGGTAAAGGCAGCTATCTACAGGGTGCACCATGTATCCTTCTCTATATTGCTATCTCCTGAACGCTAAGAGATACAGGGTCGATTAAATTAGAGAAAAGATGCGCAGTATTGTGGCCATGTCGAATCCGTCAAGACATGCAAGATATCTGTGACTGCTCCTGAAATATCCTGAAAAAACTGAAAAATCGAAATTTCTTATTTTTGACATATCTTGCTTATTATTGGAAATTGATAAATAATTTTTTGTAGGCTTACATAAGCCGTTAAGATCTATCCATCTGTCATTACAAAAATTTTCAAGGCCGACTAGAACCAAAAGTTTTCAGTCAACTTTCGTTTTTCTTATGACCGCCATATTATTTTTTTATGTCGTTCGATATGAAAAAAATAATGGAAACCAAAAATTAATAAACTTCAAAAAAAAATTTTTAAATTTTTATTCTTCTTTTTTCAAAGAAAAACAAAAAAAATCGTCGAAAAACATCAACATTTGTAAAATACGTCGAAATAGTGCTTGTCTTATGGTTTTTTAATTAATCTATGAAATTCGCTCTTAAAAGTTGTCTTTTTTGTAAAGAAAAAAGAAGTATAAAATTTTTTTTAATTTATTTTTTGAAGTTTACCAATTTTTAGTTTTTATGATTTTTTTTATACCGAATAACATAAAAAAACAATATGGTGGCCATAAGAAAAACGAAAGTTGACTATGAAAATCCTGGGATCTAGTCGGCTTTGGAAATTTTTGAAATGTCAGATGGGTAGCTCTTGCCGACTTATGTAAGCCCACAAAAAATTATTTATTAATCTCCAATAATAAAAAAGATGGCAAAAATAAGAAATCTCGATTTTTCAGTTTTTTCAGGATATTCCAGGAACGGTCATAGATATTTTGTATGTCTTGACTGATTCGAGATGGCCACAAAATTGCGCTTCTTTGGACTTGTTTAACCGACCCTGTATCTGTTGGCGTTAAGAGATAGCAATATAAAGAAGGATACATGGTGCACCCTGTATAATATCTAGGTAGGTATAAGTAATATATTCTTACAATCCTTTAAATCATGTAAAAAAAACTTGGCACATCATTGAGTCAGCAGAGCTATGAGAGAGAAAAATATTTTAAAGGATTCCCCATCCATCGAGCCCAGTGGCGTTCCGAAATTATTGGGGGTTCAGCCGGAAAAAAACACGTTTATGTTAAAAAAATTTACAGCATCCACATAAAACACTGTGGCAGTGAAGCTATGGCAGAGAAAAATATTTAGAAGAATTCCCCATCCATCGAGCCCAGTGGCGTTCCGTAACTATTAAGGGTTGAGCAAGAAAAAAAAAATTCAAAGCATCCACGAACAACATTGTGGCAGTGAAGCTATGGCAGAGAAAAATATTTAGAAGAATTCCCCATCTATCGAGCCCAGTGGCGTTCCGAAATTGTTGGGGGTTGAGCTGGAAAAAAATAAAAATAAAAACACGCTTATAATAAAAAAGTTCACAGCATCCACGCGAAACATTGTGGCAGTGAAGCTATAGCAGAGAAAAATATTTCGAAGAATTCCCCATCCATCGAGGCCAAAGGCGTTCCGGATCTATTGGGGGTTGGGCAAGAAAAAAAATAAAAAAATAAAAACACACTTACATTAAAAAAAAATTCCTTGTCAGCGTGGGTGGCTTTGTGGCAGCAAAGCTGGTAGATGGAAAAATTCTCCAAGTCTTCTTCTATAAGACGAACCTACTCACACGTCTCTACTTTCAGGTGGGGGGTTGTAATTACCACCCCTATATTAAAAAAATTCCCTGTCAGCTTGCTTGGATTTGTGGCAGCAAAGCTGGTGGATAGAAAAATTCTCCAAGGCTTTCTCTATAAGAAGAACTTACTCACGCGTCTCCACTTTCGGGTGGGGGGTTGTAATAACCACCACTATATTAAAAAAATTCCCTGTCAGCGTGGTTGGACTTGTGGCAGCAAAGCTGGTAGATAGAAAAGCTTTGCTGCCAAGTGGAGAGATTACCCCCCATGTTTCAGATAAAAGTTCTACAGTATGAAACGCTGAACAAAACATCTTTTTTTAATACAAAGGGTGGTTCAGAATTACTATACGTCGATATTATTTTAATTTATTTATGAAGCTGTTTTTCTGTATAGCGTATAGTAATTCTGAACCACCCTTTGTATTAAAAAAAGATGTTGTTTTGTTCAGCGTTTCATACTGTAAAACTTTTATCTGAAACATTTTTTTGAAATAAGTCAATTATAGGCTGTATTAAAAAAAATCAAAGATCGTGACAGAGTCCCCATCCAAAGTTGATATACCAATGCGACGCACGGTGGTGTGCCGTATCTATCGCATTTTGAACCCTTTGTATTTTATACATAGTTTTCGAATCCAGGCAGGGAGAAAACACTGGCGAGCAATACATAAACTGCGACAGAACTAAAGTTTCACAGAGCTGTAACTTTAACTTTTGCGGTATGAAAGACCTATGTGGATATAATAAACGTAGATTCGCATATGCCTTACGCAGGCA
The DNA here is from genome assembly GCA_910589415.1 of Malachius bipustulatus. NCBI lineage: Eukaryota > Metazoa > Arthropoda > Insecta > Coleoptera > Melyridae > Malachius > Malachius bipustulatus. Next base: position 1,962,605 of record CAJUUM010000031.1, on the reverse strand, counting down.
AATGTCAACATGTTTCCTGTATCTAAATGAGTTATCCATTATTAATCCCAGATTTCTCGCTTCCGTGCTAATTTTTAATTCGGTATCGTTAACTGTGAGTTTAACATTGTTTCTAATTCTCTCGCAGTATACCCCACTCCCAAACAGCAACAATGTCGATTTATCTGGATTGAGTTTAAGGCAATGAGACGCGGAAAATCGAAAGATAGAGTCCAAATCGGAATTAAGTTTTTCAACAGCCACATGAATCTCTGATGGATCACAGGATAAGTACAATTGTGTGTCGTCAGCATACATGTGAATTTTACAGTACTTCACCACGTCGCACATTCCAGAGGTATAGGTCGTGAACAACAGTGGTCCAAGTATGGAGCCCTGGGGGACGCCACTCTCAAGATAACGAGGCGTGGACGTATCTTTCCCAAACTTATCCTCTGTGAACGTCCTCGTAAATAGCTGTCGATTAATCCACAAGCATCCTCACTAAACGACATATGTCTGAGTATTCTAATCATAATATCATGATTAATTGTATCGAATGCCCTGGAAAAATCAAGCAGCACCAGTATGGTCACTTTACCCTCCTCCGTAGCACGCAATATGTCGTCACTAACACTACTTAAGGCAGTCAGGCAACTGTGATTAGGTCTAAAACCAGATTGCACGTCAGGAAGCAAATTATTCTCTTCTAGATACGTCCGTATTTGGTTGTACATATTCCTCTCCAGGACTTTCGAGAGAACTGGGAGAATACTAATTGGTCTGAGATGAGTGTATTCAGTCGGCTGTGATATCTTGGGCAGGGGCAACACAAGAGCCTGCTTCCATGCCGTTGGAAAATAATTTTGCAATAAACAAGAGTTTACTATATTAGTGATATGGTCGAGAATATACGGACAACTAGTTCTAAGCATGCGAATGCTAATCTCATCGCAACCCACAGAGCCCGTCCTGATGGCCTGAAGCATGCCAAGTATTCTCTCTCTCTCTGTTAAAACAAAGGAAAAAACCCCTCCACCATTGATCCCCCTACCAGCCCCATACCTCTCATTAATATCTGCCCTATCTGCATCATCACCATTACCACCATAGATGGAACCTGGCATGCCGCCGACAAAGTGATCACTTATAAGTTCAACATTACTCAGCTGTTCTGGAACCGCACCCCTATCCCTAGTTCCAACACCTAAATATTTCAATTCCCTGTAAACCGAACGCAATCGTCTATCCCTCAATTTGTAGCTGAAATATGCTTTTTTCTCTCTTCTAATACTTATATTGGTAAAATTACGAAGCTCCTTATAAGCAGTCCAGTCAGTAGGAGATCTAGACCGTCTATATTTCAACTTAGCATTCTCTCTCATTGTGATAAGTAATCTAATGTTATCTGTTATCCAAGGAGTAGGCGCACCATCGACCTTTACCCATTTTAGTGGCATATGCGTATCGAATAAATTAAGTAGTGCGCTGTTAAATATCAATATCTTGTTTTCTATATCATCTGTATAAAAAATACTGTCCAAATTCGAACCCAACATATCCTGGTAAAACAAACTCTCAGAAAACTGTCTACTCCCTCTTATTTTCACAATTTTCGGTTGCTTTCTGGGCTTTCGGATATCCAGAACTACATAAACAAGATCATGGTCTGTAACATCCGAATCAGTCACTCCCGAGTCACAAATCAAATCATCATTGAGAGCGATTATGTGGTCCAAAAGCGATGTATTACGGGTTGGTTCTTGAATTGGTTGAATCAGACCCATCGAATCTAAGAAACTTTTATAAGCTACCGTCATAGGATTCCGTTCCTCGAGAAGATTAATATTCATGTCACCCAAAACAAACACATTTTCGGTCCCCAAGGAACCGAAGGCGATCACATCCTCTAAATCATCAATAAATTCGCGGCATTCATATCCATGATTACGGTACGTAACACAAAGTACGATCTTAATACTGTTCACAATGAGGGATATACAAAGTAACTCTTTGTCGGGAGGGCTAGGCAAAATTTCAAAATTTAAACTATTAAGTACATAAAAGGCTAAGCCACCACCACGACGATTAAGGTCTTTTCTAACAAGTTTAAATCCATCAAGACTTAAGGATTCGTCAATTGTTTTATCCGTAAACAACCAGGTTTCGCTCATTGCCAGTATATCAATTCCTTCCAAGTAAATTACTTCTCTTACCTGCTGTAAATGTGGTCGCAAAGATCTTACATTAAGATGTGCTACCTTCAATCCATTCATAATTACAATTACTCAACAACAAAGATAGTAAGTAAAAGTAAAAATAAAACTTAACACATTATTCTCAACATACCTACCTAGTTTATACCTATTATATTGTATTTAACTACCCTGATAAAAATAAAATGTACTAATAAGTAGTCTAACTTATCGATTCGATACAGTCAAAACCTCAATTAATTTCAAGCCTATTATACCTATACTACAAAAACTTAATGAAAAATAAAATAAAATAAAAAGAGCTCAATCGGAGTTAGAATCAGTAGACAGGGGAAACAATGAAAATTTAATTATTATAATTATGAGAGGAAAAAAAAAATAAAATAAAATAAAAAATGTAGAAATCCAAAAGGATGCCAGTAACTATATGTACCTACCTATAACAATAAACCTATATATATAACAATAAACCTAACTTTATTCCACTAATAATAATAGCCTATCAAAATAAACAAATCAATAGCAATGTCCAAAGTAGACCGTTATTGTCTATTAAAAGTGCTTTGGTGGAGTGCTCCACAACATCACAGAAAACAGTGTGGAGTTAGATGCTGGCTATATTCTTCTTGCATTTTATTATGTCGTCGGAGTTCGAAATAGTGATTTTGACTCCGTTAATTTTAGTGAAAATACGACCATCCATACTCCAGACCTTCCTAGTGCCTATCTCTCTTTTCGCTTCATTCAATAATTTATGTCTTTCGGGTGTGAGCTCCTCTGTTATGACTATCTTGGTACCTTTCAGCAATTTTCTATTCTTCAATAGCATAGCCTTAGATCTGTAATTCGTAAACTTAATAATTATTGGTGACGAACTTCCAAATTTGCCTTTCATCTTGACTCTGTAGCATTGTTCAATGTCTGATGTTTGAATATCGACATGCATCCTGGCCTGAATGATATCAATAACTTTATCTTGCGTGTTTTCATCCCCTGAGTAAGTAACACCTATCATCCGGATTTTCTTTCTGTGCATAAGCTGTTCCATTCTATCAATTTTACTAGTCATCGTCTCGTATTGACTTCTAATTACAGAAATTTCTTCTTCATGACGGTCTATACGTTCTTTAATCTCATTAAACCCGGCACTACTGATAACTTTATCAACGATTTTCCCAATGAATTCATCGGTGAATATTTCTTTCACTGTCCTGCTTATTAATTGCTTAATATCAGCTATTTGCGATTGTGTAAATACCATTTTGACTATTTTATCGTTTGCAGCACAACTATTTTTAGTAATACACCCAAAAGCGATAATTAAAAGTTACTTACAATGTAAGAGAATCAATTTATTACGGAGCACCAGCCAAACACGTTCACACTGTGATAGCTCGCATTATTATCTGATTTGTATTTTATAATAATTCTTAAGTGTCAATATTTTAATTTTTACCCCTTACAGTGAAAGAAGTGTTTTGTTTTGTAAACCACCTTACCTTTCCTATATCAGACGCTTTGCATTCTGTATTTTTCCCTCCATTTTCAGCAGTTTGAACTGCAGGATATTAAGTACAAAAATGGTTAAAAAATTGAAGAGGAACAAAATAAGCTTGGAGAAGGTAACTGAAGCCATACGAAAGTCAAAATTAAATGCCAGCGAATTAGAAAGTCCTTCTTATGTGGAAGTTCTATTTGAGGTTTTAAATCTAAATGAAAGGAAAAAGCGAGAAAACAAAAGACTCATTCACACACTATTGCGAAGAAATTTAAAGTACGCGAAAAGTATTTGCATTGGTAATCACGATGTGACGAAACTTGCTCCCCTACGCGATGACGTCAATTCGAAGTGTCTTCCAAGTGAAAAAGACATTCAACATAAATCAACATTTGATTTATATTATGAGATATTTGATGGCCAAGAACAAGACTGTCCAGATAACGATGTTGAGAGTTACCGCGTTTTAACTAAAAGTCGAAGGCATCTCGGAACCAAGTTTGTCAACGGAACTCACCAATGAACGTTTCAGTTTCCTAACTGCTTTTTGTGTGAATCGTTTTGTTGATAATGTGGATATTTTTGAAAACTCTGAGTATCGAAGAAAAGTCGTGAAAAAAGAGTTGGAAAAACGAAATATCAGTTGTGTCATGATCTTCAAAGGTTTTAGAATCAACAAGAAAATTAAGCAATGGGATAAGTTCTTAGTTGAGTATGCGATGTGCAAACAAACAAAATGCAGAGCTTGTAAAATTGAACTACTTTTGAAAGGTGGCTTAACCGATATTACTGTCAACTTTAAAGGAGTTGTAGAGACTGTCCATGGAGGAGAATATGCTTACGCTTTGAAAGGAAAAGAAAGAAAAGACATGAAAGAAATATTGAAGCGATCACTGCCAAATGTTCCCAGGTATGCAGCAATTCACGAGGTGGATGAAAACCTAATGCTTGAAGGTAACTGGCAAGCGTTACGTTCTTTACCAGTGTACCAGAAACTTAGATCTGAAGCGCTTGCCGATAACGATGCACACAAAGATCCAACACAAGATCTTATCCTAAAATCAATAGCACAAAACGAAGATGAAAGATATATTCAGTTCCCGTCCGGTAAGACATTGGTGTATTTGTTTTCGAAGGATCAAGTTAAAATTCTAACCGGAAAGGGACGGAAAGTTGATCTTTTTTCGACGCCACTGGTACCGTTATACGACCAAATTGTTATGAGAAAGGTAAACGGATTTTATATTATGCGCTGGTTGTCAATGTTATGGGAAAGATCATGGGAAAGATCATCCCAATAGCTGAGCTGATTACTTCAAAACATGATTTAGCCACAATAAGTAGTTTTCTTTTAAGCTTTAAACATTTCGTGAGAATTAATTGCTTCAAGACATGGCCCATATTTGTAGTAATTGTAACTGACTGGAGCTTTGCTCTTATAGGGTCCATATGCCAAGCTTTCAATGATATGACATTATTTACTTATCTGAAAATTTGTTACAAGTATGTAACAAATTGCTTGGCTGATTTTCGTCTAGAATTTTGCATCACATTGAAATGTTGCTGTGCTCACTTCTTGAAAATGATCTGTAAGAAATTGTCAACAGTAAAAGTCAATAAAGAGGCGAGAAAAGTACTTGTAGACTCGGTGGAAGTTTTAATACAATGCACTACATTGGAAGAACTGGACTTTCAATTTGGAAACATTCTTGTGCTTTTATTAAGTTGTTCATGCGATGAAAATGTTACAACAGCTATCAAAGATCTTTCATCGAGTCATTACGATAAGTCTGAAAACATTCTATCTCTAAGAGATGACGACTAAAAGATTTCTGTGACGAAGATGACGAAGTGGTTCGAGGAACGTACATAACTTCTCCCTTCTTCATGTTTTTCTACAGGTCATTTGATGAAGTGTCTACAAGAAGTACTTCCAAATCTCTTGGTACTGCTGCTTTAAAAAAGAACCCATTCCAATCTGAAGACATGGCCTTGTACTTACTGAAACGTGTGATGCCCTTTGCTCCGTTATGGACCGATATTCTAAATGTTGGACGTTTCAATAACGCTAATGCCGAATCTTGGTTTAAAATCTTGAAAAAAGAGGTGCTGGCTGGACAGATGAATTTGAAAGTCGGAAGATTCGTGTCTGCAACGGAAAAGAAAATCAAAGTTGAATTAAAAAGTGTACGTCTGCAAATTGGAAAGGTATCCAGGAAAAGAAAAATGGAAGAAATCGATAATCCACATGCACAAGAGACCTGGATGAAAAGAAAGAAGTCTCGGGGCTATTTGTACAAAACTAACTTGACAAAACTTGCTGGGGCCAGCGACAAGGCACAAAAACTTTCAACGTAATTCCCAATCAATCGCAATGATGACTGGAAGATATCCGAGGAGAAGGAGGAACAAATCACACCAATAGCTGATGAAATTCAAACCAATTGGTCAGAGGTTATGAGCTCCGAAGCGCAAAATAATGACCTTGAAATTGAAACTAATCGGTCAGACGCTATAAGCAATTCTGCCGAAGAGCAAATTATTGATATGGAAATTGAAACCAATAGGTCAGACGCTGTAAGCAATTCTGCCGAAGATCAAATTGTTGACCTTCCAGATGAACGGGCTTTGAGGAATGGATTGTTTTTCAACAACGAATTTTATCTTTTATCTTCGTTTGAATGTAGTTTTGTTTTTGGTGTCTTCACTTATAGTGACAACTGCATATTTCTCCACAGCTCCGATCTTAGGACCCTTACATCCCTAAAAAACAACAACGGCGTTGTACTTAATGATCAGGAAAGGTAGTTGTCCGATTACTGTATTGACGCAGCGGCCTTCTCAATTTTGAAAGAGAGTCAGCAAATCTACTACATTGACACCATTTCCACGCATACATTATTCCAAGACGAAATGAAACACTTTATAAAAAATTCGCACCATACATTAAAGTTCTGCATAACATCAACTACATCCTGCTGCCATACAAGGATAGGGGCCTACATTGGATTTTACTGGTTCTTGATTTGAGGAATAAAACAGTGTATATACTTAACCCAAGCAAAACCTACTCATTAGATACCGAATATATTTTCAAAAAAATTAAAAACTTCTTAATTACCAGTGAGCAAATGCATAATGGGGAAAGGTACAATGTGCGAAAGTGGACCATTTCTTCAATAAAGGATTATCCCCAACAAGAAGATAGCGTGAATTGTGGAGTTTACGTAATTTTTTATATAAGTATTTTCTCACAACTGAACAGCGTTTCAGATATTTCACTGATTAAAAAATTAGAACCAGAAATTTTCCGTCTGGAAATACAAAATATTCTTCCATTATCTTCTGATCCGGTTTACCATCGATGTCTGTACTGTGGCAAAGACGGTCAAGAATACTATGTTCAGTGCTCCAATTGCAGTAGGTGGGTTCACCTACGATGTTCTTCTCTTGACAAACAAAAAATAACCATCGAAGAAGCAAAAAAAAAAAACTTTCATTTATGTCTTAGGATCCACTACAGACAGGAATGCAAGTAATGCAGACGCATTAACACCAACAGGAAGGTCTGTTGGTATTAGGAATGTTGCGCATGCTGCGTAACATGGGACAAGGCAGGAAAAGGAGCTAGAAGTCAGTAGTGGTTGTATAACCGTCGTAGAGTCAATATATGAATGTTAATAATATACTTCTTCGTCATTATTGTTATTGTATAATTATTATTGAACTGAATAAATAATGTTCCTAATATTTGACAGCGGTGGGATATCCACAAAAATGCCTTTTCTTGGTGAAAGTGAGGTGAAACAAAAATTTAAGTTTTTGGCAAATTTCCGATGAAATAAATTTTAACATCGGGTGGTATTGGTGCTGTTGTCGGTACTCAAGCGTCTGAGTCGCAGCGCGAGTTTCCCCGGCGCGGGCCTCGCATGGGCATTATGTGCTACCTACCTAGGTACTTAAGAGAAGTTCCGCTCCTCCGTTAACAACAATTAAATTTATTAGAAGCTGAATTTAGTAAATTAAAGGAAAACGGAAGCTCAAGAAATCTTGCAAGAAAACACTGAGTATGAAGTATTAACGTATTATTGAATTGATATCCGACTGGTGTCGGTAAGTAAAGTAGATCAAGTATGTAAATGAGGAAGCATATTACAGGTTTTCTAAGGAAAAATTATAAGGGGGGTGAAGCAGTGGTATGTTATGAGAAACAGCATACAAAAATTTACCAAAATTAAAGTTTGCTACTTTCGAAGTTGATGGCATTGCAATAAAGTTTATTAATAAGTAGAGTTTGGATGAGATAAGTTATATAGCTTATTCCAAGGTTATTCCCAAAGGTAAGCAGCTATTGCCATGTTGAAGAGAGTTGTGATAAGTAAGGATAAGTAATGAAGATTATTCTGAGATTATTCCTAAAGGTAAGCAGCTATTTTAGCTAGTGAGTTGAGAGATGCATGATAGATAGTTATGAGTAGATGAAAAGCATGACTAAAGTTGGGGAGCTCTCCAAAGTCCAAATGACATATTTTGAATTCGATAGGTAGAAGTAAAGCATGAAGCATGAATTAAGCTGGTATAAAGCATGAAGTAAGCTGAAGTATAATTGAACCCAAGTAACATTTTGGGGTTAATTTGCGTCGATTCGACTTGATTTAGGTATCCTACCTATGTAATCTAATTCACCTAACATAAATTGCGTGAAGTTTACCTCGAATTTACGTGACGAAGATCAAAATAAGAGTAGATATTAAGTATATTCATCGACGTATTTGGGAATTATCGCTATGAAGTTAAGTGAATTCATAATTCAATTATTGCTATGAAGTTAAGGCGATATTACTGAAATATGTACATTCGACGTTCGTCTTAGGTATATAGAATCGACTTGATACTTTGTTTAAATAGGTAAGTACCTACTAATGTAAACCTAGTGCACATGTAAGTGAGAGAGAGGAAAATAGCCACTAACAAGAGGCGGTGAATTTTAAATAGTTTATATTTTTAAAGTCTCTCATTTTCTATCAAATTCTGTCTGATGTAGGTACTCTGAAGTTCTGGAGTTCTGGACACACTGTTGGCGCGCAAGGCGCAAGATTAAATTTCTCTTCTTCAGTCAGTGAGTTTTCTACCCTCACAGCATAAAATGAAGAACGAATGTTCACGGAATATTGGATATCATAAATTATTATTATTTAATAGTTGGTTTAGAAATAATGTGTAGGGATGCGAATGCCCGAGTGTCAATTTACATGTCAATGAAATTTTCCCAGGAAACTTATGATTAAAGGTGGTAAATAACAACGCGCCCCGTGAATTAGCAGTTTAATAAAGTATAGTAGGATTAACTTTAAAAAGTCAGATGTGACGTCACACTAATCGTCCGAATTAATATTTTTAATTTCACCAGAAAATGTCAAACAGTTAATTGTCAAGTTGTGAACGAGCGTAAATTTTTGAAGGAATCATTCAAACAATGAATTGAAGCGCTTACGTCAGTTTGAGAGCCACTGAGAACTACAGAAAATTTATCCACGTAATGACACTCTATTCTCTGTGTTGTGCATTTAATTCTCATTCAAAACCAATGTTGACGTATACTTGTTTGTGCGGGATGGAGTGTTTAGACAAACTGGACGGTTACTATAAAAACAACGTATATGAAACAAAATAAATCGAACTATCAAAAGGATGGGTATTCTTAATCGATACGTATGACTTTTTAGACTTTATTGGACTATATGTACCTATATAAAAAAAAAATATTGAAAAATTATATTATAAGTACCTATAGCTTTTTCGTTGGAAAAAATAAAATCAGATTTGAAAAGTGGGTTTTATGCAATTACATATTTTAATTTTGTGATTAACTATTGATTAATTAGAATGTAAACAATGGAGGCCTCCTAATGATTTTGCCAAGTGATGAAGACGAACGTAATTAAAATACTTATAGGTACTGAGAAGTAGTGAAGGTAATATTTCTTTATGATAAGATTAATAAGGGATGTAATGGTTTGACTACTATGTTAGAATTGTAAAAGAACGTAAGCAGATTCAATTCTCTTTCATTATTACATATTTGGTATCGATGTACAAAATATCAGTAAAATAAATATCATACACAATCAAGGTCGACTTAATTAGCATAAAGCATCCGACGCACTGAAGAGCCAACGTCCGCTGCGTAAAGGAAATAAAATATCCAGACAGGGGTTTACTTTTAAGTTCTTTTAGTACTTTTAGTTTGGTGCATTCTGGTGTTTTTATAACAGATAGCAGGTGAGTTAATGTACTCACTAAATGTCCTATTCCTAAGATGAGTAGAGTTAAGGATAAGCAAAAAGAGTTAAGGAAGAAAGATTATTAAGTAGGTACTTGATAAAGATTATAGTTATTTTATGAGCCTTACTGAATAATTAAAGGAACTCGCAAGAGATTTATTTAGAGTTAGAGAAAGAAATTGAATGGTGAAGCATGCGTAAATCATGAATCCGCATAGAGTTAACGTATAGTCACGCATAGAGTTCACGTAGTAAGAGACAGAATCATAATAGGTACTTAAGAGACAAAGGTTAATGAGTACTGAAGATGTCTAAATTGCTGAAACGTTGAAGTAGAGCTGAGCGTTGATCGTAGAGTTCTGGGAGGCCTGTGTGGCCTGGTCTGTGTGACGAGTAGGTCTGTGTGGCCTGTGCATAGGTTCCAGTCTCTGAGAGAAAGTCTGTGGCCTGAGAGCGGCTAGGAGACAATAATTGATGCCTGTGTAGTTTGCATGTGTAGGTCAGAGTGGAGGCAAGTGTGGCCTGACTTTGTGTTCCGGGCGCGAAGGATCGAGGGGATTCTGCCGACCGCCCACGATCGAACTTGAGATCGGGAGGACCATGGTGGGTACTGTTGACCACAGCGTGTCTTGGCGCGGAAACCTTGGCAAGGCTAGAATCAACGGCTAATGATCAAGATGTCTTGAGTAGAGTAGTGACTTACGTGTCTTCAGCAGGGTCCTGTCAAAGCTCCAGAAACTAGCAAGAAGGCCAAGAATGCTTTAGCGTTAGGTAATGACAAGCTTAGGCAAGCTTTAGGAGGAATAAGACAGTTAAAGACACTAAGTGTTCTCTTTAGGAAAGTGAACAGAGACGACGCAAGGTAAGAGAAACCAATACCTTTCTTTTCTTGAAAGTAAAACCTTATTAAGGAAAAACGATCATATATTAAAAAAAAAGGGAAAAATACCTAGACAATACGAAAGTGGAAGGCCTAGTTCAGCTGATGAGATATCTGTTAGTGTATTTTATTTATTTATTTATATAATGAGTTGATTAAAAGCTTTAGAACGACAATATTTTATTTGACAATGATAATTGGTAGTGGTAATCCTCCCTTTTTGTTGATCGAAAATTACAAAGGTCAGGTATTGCGTGTCTGGACCTGGACTGCCTGGTTATGTGATTGATTACCTTGGACATTTTCCGCTGTTGTCATGTGTAACAATTGTGCCCTATTTGCGCTGTTAATGAAAATAAATTGAACTAACTTAAATTTGGAGGAGTACCTACTGGTATTACTTTTAATGTAGGTACCTATCAGTTTTTATAATGCAGGAAAAGTATAAGTAGATAAATTATCAAACAATGAAATGTAATAATGTGATATAAAAGAGGAAGGGTATTCTCGTGAGGAGATGTAATGCCTGAGAGGAAAGAGGAAGGGTTTTCTCGGTGAGGAGATGTAATACCTGAGAGGAAAGAGGAAGGGTGTTCTCGGTGAGGAGATGTAATACCTGAGAGGAAAGAGGAAGGGTGTTCTCGGTGAGGAGATGTAATACCTGAGAGGAAAGAGGAAGGGTGTTCTCGGTGAGGAGATGTAATACCTGAGAGGAAAAAGGAAGGGTGTTCTCGGTGAGGAGATGTAATGCCTGAGAGGAAAGAGGAAGGGTGTTCTCGGTGAGGAGATGTAATACCTGAGAGGAAAGAGGAAGTGTGTTGAAAGAGGAAGTGTGTTATCTGTAGAGATATGTAATGTTTGAGAGGTATACTGCCTGAGAGGAGGAAGGGTGTTCTCGGTGAGGAGATGTAATGCCTGAGAGGAAAGAGGAAGGGTGTTCTCGGTGAGGAGATGTAATACCTGAGAGGAAAGAGGAAGGGTGTTCTCGGTGAGGAGATGTAATACCTGAGAGGAAAAAGGAAGGGTGTTCTCGGTGAGGAGATGTAATGCCTGAGAGGAAAGAGGAAGGGTGTTCTCGGTGAGGAGATGTAATACCTGAGAGGAAAGAGGAAGTGTGTTGAAAGAGGAAGTGTGTTATCTGTAGAGATATGTAATGTTTGAGAGGTATACTGCCTGATAGGAGGAAGGGTGTTCTCGGTGAGGAGATGTAATGCCTGAGAGGAAAGTGGAAGGGTGTTCTCGGTGAGGAGATGTAATGCCTGAGAGGAAAGAGGAAGGGTGTTCTCGGTGAGGAGATGTAATGCCTGAGAGGAAAGTGGAAGGGTGTTCTCGGTGAGGAGATGTAATGCCTGAGAGGAAAGAGGAAGGGTGTTCTCGGTGAGGAGATGTAATGCCTGAGAGGAAAGAGGAAGGGTGTTCTCGGTGGAGATGTAATGCCTGAGAGGAATGAGAAGTTGACGACTTCGAGCTGAGCTGGACCGAGTTTGCTGCTTGGTTGGCTGATAAGCCGACGACTTCGAGCTGAGATGGACCGAGTTGCTGCTAAGTTGGCTGATAAGCCGACGACTTCGAGCTGAGCTGGACCGAGTTTGCTTCTTGGTTGGCTGATAAGCCGACGACTTCGAGCTGAGCTGGACCGAGTTTGCTACCAGAGCTGGAATGATTGGGTTTTCTTTTATGATAACTAGGAGGCTATGATTTCGAGCGGGTGTCGTTCGATTTTGCTGCAAGGGTAGCTGGGAAACGTCGAGTTTGAGCTCTGATGGAAGTACGATGAATGGAAAGGGAAGTAGATGACTGAGTGAAACAGATGAGGTTGGTATAATTAATTGAGTATTTGCTTCAGCCATTCTGCAAACCAGTCTGCGGGTTCACCTGCCAGACTCTAGAGGACCCTGGGTCTTTCCATTGTAGGATTCGAGGACGAATCCTGGTCAGGATGGACGAATTGTTAGGATCCACTACACACAGGAATGCAAGGAATGCAGACGCATTAACACCAACAGGAAGGTCTGTTGGTATTAGGAATGTTGCGCATGCTGCGTAACATGGGACAAGGCAGGAAAAGGTGCTATAAGTCAGTAGTGGTTGTATAACCGTCGTAGAGTCAATATATGAATGTTAATAATATACTTCTTCGTCATTATTGTTATTGTATAATTATTATTGAACTGAATAAATAATGTTCCTAATATATGCGTGTCACATGTGCAGTTCGTTTGGGGATAATCCTTTTAATAATCGAAGAAATTACTGGACACTCACCGAAATGGAATCCAAATATATTGTGCGGTATTTCAAAAATGACTTAGAAGCATTATATGTTAACCGAAATGACTCTGACGACTGTCGTCCATTTTTGGAAACAGATACACCAATTATAGTATACATACAGATTTTGATACCTCCTTGAACTTATGTGAAAATATTTTTAAATATTGTGAAATTGATGACATTAAATTTGTATGCTTCGTCTCTCTCGCATTTCTACATACGAAAATAACTATGAAATATTACGGATTGGCTCACCAAAAATGAAATATACTTGTACAAAGATATATTGCTTATAATGCTTTTTTGACTAATGAAACCACGGGATTGTAAACGCGGTTGAGATTTTATTATTAATTATTTCGAATTAAGAACGAGCCATATAATTTCGAATTATTGAAGAACAGGAACGGCACCTACCTTGTCGGCATCTGCGTCAGGTTTGTGGGGCCCCAGGAAGTCTTCTTGCTCTATTCGCACACCGGAACCATCACCATAACTTAAAATGTTTGAAAAAGGAACAAAGAAACAAATTTTAACTAATGAAAAATATGTGTGGGGTTATTCCACCGAGCCGCCGTCACTTGCGTTCTCGCCGGTGTCTTTTTCGAAAGTGAATTTTTCAATTGAGTGGGGGAAAATTAGAGGGAGAGCGAGCGCTGTTCTTCCTCTTCTCGGCGGTACCATTCCATTGAAAATCATATGGCTGATACTCGATATGAACAAATTATTTTTCTAAATTTTATTACAAACAAAGATTTGCGTGTACATTTTTCCGCCCACTAAAACGAATGTTTTAATACCTAATGATTTTTTTTTTGTGAATAAGCTTTTTACAATAAACTAACCCGTCCTCGGTGATCCACCAGAGGAAAAAAAATATATCCCAAAAACAAACAAAATAATAATAGCAAAGGAGCAAAGCATAAATTTAATTTTTTTTTTCTTTTTTTTTTACAACTGAAAAATGATTCAAAGGCAAAGTAACTATCAAACAAAATAAAATACTAAGACATTGGTAATGGACACAATTTTACGACAGGACGTTTAAAGAGTCCATTTTGTGTCTTTACAGTGGCCACGCGGATTTGCCTATCCTTGCCGGGGTGTACGGCAACTATTCTACCAAGTGACCAATGTAATGGTTGTCTTGTCTCGTCTTTTATCAAAACTAACGTTCCCAATTTTATTTCCGCAGCTGGCTGCGTCCATTTTGAGCGCTGCTGCAGAGTGTTTAAATATTCAGCTTTCCAACGCTTCCAAAAGTCCGCATGGAGACGCTGAATTAACTGCCATCGGGATAGAGTGTTTAACTTTAAATGAGATAGATCTGGGTCTGGACAAGAATTTAAAGGTTCCATTGTTAAGAAATGACCGGGAGTTAAGGGCGTTAAATCATTTGGATCTGAGCTTAGCTCACAAAGGGGTCTATTTGCTTCTATTTGCTAAAAGCTATAACGCTTCTATTTGCGTCAGCATGGTAGAAAGCTCCTCAAAGGTCAAAATTTGAACACCGATCACTTTTGCCAAATGTGATTTCACGGACTTGACTCCAGCCTCGCTCAGACCATTGAAATGGGGAGCCGAAGGTGGATTAAAATTCCAATTTATTTTTAAACTTTCCGCTGCATTTCAGAAATTTCAGAAATATCGCTTTGCAATTTAGGTCCAGTAAAAAGCATATCATTCAAGCTGAATCCCTTTGATCCTTTCGCGGAAGCATTAAAAACTTCTCGAAGCTTTGTAGTCGGTTTATTCGGATTTACAACACAAAGATGAGGCAAATAATTTAGCTGTGACGATTTTGGTTCATCCTTAGCTACTAAAGACATGTGACTATTCTTCAAATATTTTGACATGAAATCGATATACTGACTTTTCAAAACCGGGTTTTTCCTAAGCTTATTTTCTAACGACAACAAACAGCGATAGGCCAATGTATAGGTGTCTCCCAAATCGGGGTCTTTGTGGCGAAAGGGCAAACTAACAACAAACTGACCAGAAGTTTCTCGAATGGTAGTTGTTTTGTAGATCTCCTCACATCTTTGATCATCAGGAGAGATAAAGACTTTGGGTTTAATTGCCTCGAGTTCCCAGAATTGTCTCATGGTTTTGTCGAGCGAGAGCTCGCAAGTAGTAAAATAAGTCTCTATGGCTGGGAGAGAAGAGCAATTGACTTGGGTTTTTCCCAACAAGACCCATCCAAAGACAGTTTCAATGGCATGAGGCTGATGATTTGAACCTACTATTCGTCCGGACCTTAGTATTTTCGCATAAATATCAGCCCCCAGGAGCATGTCAACTGGAGCAGGAGTATGAAAAAGTTCATCTCCAAGTTTGAGATTGGAAATGTGAGACCAACCTGTAGAGTCAATTTTGACTGATGGCATATCAGAACAAACTTTTGGCAAAACGAGGACTTCCAATGAAAAGGTGGGTGTAATTTGTCCTACAGGTCTAATGGTACAGCTGGAAAGCCCTTTTGAAGTAGACGATGATTGATTTAAACCGAGAATTGGAGTGTAAGATCCTTTCTTTGATAATCCTAAGCGATTCAAACAGTTTTGACTAATGAAATTTGCTTGGCTAGCGGAATCTAAGATAACTCTAACTGTTTGATAGTTTCCCCACCCATCTAGGATTTCTACCTTTGTAGTAGATAAGAGTACTGTTGTATGGGGAGTCGAAGTTGATAACGAAGTGCATCCACAATTTATATTAGAATCATTTTGATTTAGAGGTTGCAAAGAATTTTGAGGAATATCTTGAGAATGATTTTTAGGAGTAAAAGTGTTTTGATTTCGTTGCTGGCTAATGTGAGAAGAGTGCGAGACTTGATCATTTGAATTCGAACGATAAGAAGTATCCGACGGCTGAAACAAGTGGACCATGGTATGGTGTCTGTAGCGACAGATTCTACAATTATATGAGGAAGGGCAATCTTTCAGCAAGTGACCCTGTCTAAGGCAATTTATGCAAGCGTTTTGTTGCTTGACGTATGAATAACGGTCACTCGGCGATTTTGAAATAAATGTTGAGCATTGTGACAAAGGATGCGAATGATTATTACAAAGCCTACATTTACCTTTTATTCCTTGATATTGAGTTTGTTTTGAAAAACTATTATTACCTAATGTTGAATTTTGCTGCGAAGTATACGTTCTATCATTAGCAAAGAATGACGATGTGGATTGATTTTTAAAATTGTTTTGATAAGACGAATTGTTTCTTGAATTACCAGAACTAAAATGGGATTGGGAATACTTATTATCTGGACCAGTTTGAGAAGGCATATACTGAATAGATTCTAAAGCTCTACAGCGATTGCTCAAGAATTCCCGCAAATTTTCGAACGTTGGAAGCTCCACTTTACTATAATGCACTTCGAATGAAGCTCTAGTGTCATTATCTAGTTTCTGCAGCAGCATATTAAATAAGACAAAACACCATTGCTTTACGGGGAAATTCAAGACTTCTAGGGCTGAAATGTTCTCGGAAAATGTGTCTAAAAGCAATCTTAATTCTTTTCCGGAATTATTTTTCAAAGCAGGTGCTTT
The DNA here is from genome assembly GCA_910589415.1 of Malachius bipustulatus. Lineage (NCBI taxonomy): Eukaryota > Metazoa > Arthropoda > Insecta > Coleoptera > Melyridae > Malachius > Malachius bipustulatus. The sequence goes on along the minus strand of CAJUUM010000031.1, from coordinate 1,945,920 downwards.
ACTAATTGCGTTCCAGTAAGTCGTAGCTAACAAACGTTTATTTTGGTAACGATCTACCAAAGTTTTAAATGCAATCTCGTAATTCGTATCCACTGTTTGAATAGCTCTCAAAATATTTAACGGTTCTCCTTCTAGAAATGAAATAAGATATTGAAATTTCTGAATGTTTTCTAAGGAATTATTTTCATGCACAAGTGAACGATAAACGTCATAAAATGTCGGCCATTTTCGAAGGTTGCCATCGAAAATAGGCACCGTAAGCTTAGGTAACCGAACTTCCCTATTGGCGCTAATAGGCTCTGCAGAAGATCCTAATTGACTATCATTGTTTACAACTGGTACTGGAAACAATTCATAATATAACGCTTTAGTTTTAAAATAAAATTGATCTGTGTCTCTCCTCATTATATCGTGAGCTTTAAAATCTTCCTCTGTCTCGATAAGACCTATAATCTCATTACGTAACTCTTTGAACTCTTCATAGGTACTCTCTAAGCTATCATAAGATGCCTTGAAAATCGCTAGTAGCGTAGCGTCGTTCTTAGCTTTCAAAGCTAGATTATAAGAGTCGGTAATACGACTTATAGATACCATTCGTTTTTTGCTGGGTTTTTTAATTGTCATTTTCGAATAATTAATCTAAATTGATAAGGATGAAATCGAGAGTAACTAAGTAGGTACCTAAAATTTATAGGAAGAAATTTTTAAATTATTAATTAGCAGTTTTTATTTTGAACCTTTGAAGCACTTTTGATTCGAATTGAATACAATAATTATAATAATTTATTTACCTAAACTGTCGAAGAATTACTTATGTTTAAATATTTAATAAAATAAATCAATCAAATAACTGACTTTTTCTACTCCCAACCTTTAATCTGCATATTAAGTATGAATCACCAGTGCTTTAATGGGTCTCATTAAGATACAAATTTTCATTAAAGCACTGGTCAAGCTATCCAATGGCAGAGGAGCATTTGCAATCGAATCGGGTCCTTTTCGCTCACAATCGGGTCGGCAAACCAACCGAAGTCACAGAGTTGTCATACTCACGACAAAAATTGCCTTGTGATATAAGTTCTGTATTTCTGAAAAAAAATTCTGAACGTTTATTTAATTTAGAACATAAGTAACATTCAAAGAAAATTTATCAAGATTTTATGTTACCTTAATTAATTTGATAGGTAGGTATATCGTGTAAAAGATAGGAAGATAAAGTATTATATCATTCGTAGCGCTCCGTGATAGTATTCAAAGCGGCAACGCTGCGACCGTCGCGTGCGCAGGTAAACAATATCGTAATTAATGGCTGTCAATGTTATTAAAATTATTAATTGGAAAATCAAAGCGTAAAATTCGGAATTCGAACTTTGCATAATAAAAATTACGCAGTAGTGAGTACTTAGTGCCCTTAAACTTGATACTAAAACATGTCTCAGCAGAATAATCTTAGCGACGAAGAGAAAATTTGGTACCTAATATGCGTAAGCAAATAGCAACCTATCTTAACCTCAATGATCCGCAATTGTACACGGGTCATTGTTAAAATATATAATTTTTCAATCTTTTCTATGAAATAAAAAAGGGTCGTAGAAAAAATAGTGTATGGAACTCGCAGATAATGGCTATTAATACGCTCTTATGATGATTAAGACACTCGCCTACGGCTCGTATCTTAACCATCATACTCGCGTATTAATAGCCTTCATTATAAGCTCGTTGCATAATATACTATTATAATATAAATCTGAAAAATGCAAACGTTCAATGCTATAGCTTCCCTGGCTATCTGTTACTACTGATAAGCAAAGTGGCCGAATAACTAAAAAATATCGACTTGCTTTATAAATTATGAATATAAATTTTCTATTGTCACTGATTCACAAGATATGGGTCGAAGGATCAGAAAAATGTACAAAGATACATTTGCTAATGCTTTTTTGACTAATGAAACCACGGGACTGTAAACGCGGTTGAGATTTTATTATTAATTATTTCGAATTAAAAACGAGCCATATAATTTCGAATTATTGAAGAACAGGAACAGCACCTACCTTGTCGGCATCTACGTCAGGTTTGTGGGGCCCCAGGAAGTCTTCTTGCTCTTTTCGCACACCGGAACCATCACCATAACTTAAAATGTTTGAAAAAGGAGCAAAGGAACAAATTTTAACTAATGAAAAATATGTGTTGCGTTATTCCACCGAACCGCCGTCACTTGCGTTCTCGCCGGTGTCTTTTTCGAAAGTGAATTTTCCAATTGAGTGGGGGAAAATTAGAGGGAGAGCGAGCGCTGTTCTTCCTCTTCTGGGCGGTACCATTCCATTGAAAATCATATGGCTGATACTCGATATGAACAAATAATTTTCTTTAAATTTTGTTACAAAACAAAGATTTGCATGTACAATACTATAAGAAATATAGAGAAATGATTGGAAAAGAGTAATCCGATTTAAAATTAAAAACTTCGTATACCTTCGATCAAATATTTAAACACATTGAGAAAAAAAGTCAATCGAAGTTGTAAAAAAAGTTGATAACAGCTTCCAAAAAATTTTACAGAATTTTTCTTTTGCTTTTATTCTTTGTAAGTAAAATATTTCACGATTAGCCGAATTATTTTCCCCTTTATCAAACACCAGTATTGTTTTACAAGTTGTAGTATTACCAAACAATATTTACTTTATACGAAATGCTTTTCGTATATTTCTTATACAAACTTTTATTATAGTACAGTATGTAAGAGTTATAGGGGTGGTTATTACAACCCCCCACCCGAAAGTGGAGACGTGTGAGAAGGTTCGTCTTATAGAAGAAGACTTAGAGAATTTTTTTATCTACCAGCTTTGCTGCCACAAATCCAACCACGCTGACAGGGAATTTTTTTTAATATAGGGGTGGTTATTACAACCCCTCACCCGAAAGTGGAGACGTGTGAGAAGGTTCGTCTTATAGAAGAAGACTTAGAGAATATTTTTATCTACCAGCTTTGCTGCCACAAATCCAACCACGCTGACAGGGAATTTTTTTAATATAGGGGTGGTTATTACAACCCCTCACCCGAAAGTGGAGACGTGTGAGAAGGTTCGTCTTATAGAAGAAGACTTAGAGAATTTTTCTATCTACCAGCTTTGCTGCCACAAATCCAACCACGCTGACAGGGAATTTTTTTAATATAGGGGTGGTTATTACAACCCCCCCACCCGAAAGTGGAGACGTGTGAGTAGGTTCGTCTTACAGAAGAAGACTTGGGAGAATTTTTGTATATACCAGCTTTGCTGCCACAAATCCAACCACGCTGACAGGGAATTTTTTTAATATAGGGGTGGTTATTACAACCCCTCATCCGAAAGTGGAGACGTGTGAGAAGGTTCGTCTTATAGAAGAAGACTTAGAGAATTTTTTTATCTACCAGCTTTGCTGCCACAAATCCAACCACGCTGACAGGGATTTTTTTTAATATAGGGGTGGTTATTACAACCCCTCACCCGAAAGTGGAGACGTGTGAGTAGGTTCGTCTTACAGAAGAAGACTTGGAGAATTTTTCTATATACCAGCTTTGCTGCCACAAATCCAACCACGCTGACAGGGAATTTTTTTAATATAGGGGTGGTTATTACAACTCCTCACCCGAAAGTGGAGACGTGTGAGAAGGTTCGTCTTATAGAAGAAGACTTAGAGAATTTTTCTATCTACCAGCTTTGCTGCCACAAATCCAACCACGCTGACAGGGAATTTTTTTAATATAGGGGTGGTTATTAGAACCCCCCACCCGAAAGTGGAGACGTGTGAGTAGGTTCGTCTTATAGAAGAAGACTTAGAGAATTTTTTTATCTACCAGCTTTGCTGCCACAAATCCAACCACGCTGACAGGGAATTTTTTTTAATATAGGGGTGGTTATTACAACCCCTCACCCGAAAGTGGAGACGTGTGAGAAGGTTCGTCTTATAGAAGAAGACTTACGGCCAATATTATAAACGCTGGTTAAGTTAACTGGCAGATTTCTGTGCCCGATTTTGAAGCTAATATTGACCTCTAATAACTTTTATTAAAATTTTTGTAATCCCTTTGATGCCAAGAGTAATTAAATTGCAATAATTTCGACCTATAGTCTATATCTTCTCCAGAAACGACCACAGAAATCGGCCAGTTAACTTAACCAGCGTTTATAATATTGGCCGTTAGAGAATTTTTTTATCTACCAGCTTTGCTGCCACAAATCCAACCACGCTGACAGGGATTTTTTTTAATATAGGGGTGGTTATTACAACCCCTCACCCGAAAGTGGAGACGTGTGAGTAGGTTCGTCTTACAGAAGAAGACTTGGAGAATTTTTCTATATACCAGCTTTGCTGCCACAAATCCAACCACGCTGACAGGGAATTTTTTTAATATAGGGGTGGTTATTACAACTCCTCACCCGAAAGTGGAGACGTGTGAGAAGGTTCGTCTTATAGAAGAAGACTTAGAGAATTTTTCTATCTACCAGCTTTGCTGCCACAAATCCAACCACGCTGACAGGGAATTTTTTTAATATAGGGGTGGTTATTAGAACCCCCCACCCGAAAGTGGAGACGTGTGAGTAGGTTCGTCTTACAGAAGAAGACTTGGAGAATTTTTCTATACAGCTTTGCTGCCACAAATCCAACCACGCTGACAGGGAATTTTTTTAATATAGGGGTGGTTATTACAACCCCTCATCCGAAAGTGGAGACGTGTGAGAAGGTTCGTCTTATAGAAGAAGACTTAGAGATTTTTTTTATCTACCAGCTTTGCTGCCACAAATCCAACCACGCTGACAGGGAATTTTTTTAATATAGGGGTGGTTATTACAACCCCTCACCCGAAAGTGGAGACGTGTGAGTAGGTTCGTCTTATAGAAGAAGACTTAGAGAATTTTTCTATCTACCAGCTTTGCTGCCACAAATCCAACCACGCTGACAGGGAATTTTTTTTAATACAGGGGTGGTTATTACAACCCCCCACCCGAAAGTGGAGACGTGTAAGTAGGTTCGTCTTATAGAAGAAGACTTAGAGAATTTTTCTATCTACCAGCTTTGCTACCGCAAATCCAACCACGCTGACAGGGAATTTTTTTAATATAGGGGAGGTTATTACAACCCCCCACCCGAAAGTGGAGACGTGTAAGTAGGTTCGTCTTATAGAAGAAGACTTGGAGAATTTTTCTGTGTACCAGCTTTGCTGCCACAAAGCCACCCGCGCTGACAGGGAATTTTTTTTTAATGTAAGCGTGTTTTTGTTTTTTTTTTCTTGCCCATGCCGATTGTCTAGCCAATATTGGTGTTATACTGGATAAAAACTGGTACACAATATGGGTTGGGTAATATGTCTAACATGATGGCCCAATATACAAACGGCAGATTTAAAATAATTATTTTTTGTTATATTTGGTATATATTGAGCCTATATTGTAACTACATATGCTCTACATATTTAGCAATAATATATTGGTGATTTATTGGTAAAATATAAATTATTATGAATAGATACCTATTTAAGTAGGTTTCTAAGTTTTTCTTCTTCAAAATCCATAATTACGATTACTCAAATTTACGATAAACTTACCATTATAGTCATTATAATGTTGAAAATGTACAGTGCGCGAGAAAAGTAAGGAATAAATTCCATAAAACGAAAAGCGCTGTTTTTTTGAAAAAAATGAAAAACAGATCGATTTTGTTTTCAAGTTGTTCAACTTTTGACATAACATTCGAGTATATAGGGTGATGCGCGAAAAAGTGGTGACGTCATCGGCATTTTTTTTAAAAGGCAACCCTTATTTTTTATTCCATTTTTTGATACTTCAGTCAATTGCCAGTATGGTAATGTAATCAATTTCTAACCTTAAAAAAGGAAAATTCTGAGAAAACAGCTTGTGAGTCGAAATTGTGCACTTTTTACTGATGTGAAAATCGGAACATTAGCGATAAAAATAAAAAAAATATCAAATAGAAATGACTGTTTCCATGGTAATTTTATAAGATCTGTCTATTAAATTAAGTCTAATAAATTAAATCTGTTAAATTAAATTAAATTAAATCTATTAAATCTGTCTATTGTAACGAAGCAATGAAAATTGCTCCATTTTACTAGGCACAATTGTGGTTTTCTCCTTTTTGAATTAGTAAGAGATAGGCAATTTCAGGCCTAGAATCATCGATATTTCCTGTTAGTATTTCTACAGTTTCTCTTGAGTAAAATCGGGTGCAATAAGTGATAGATTATTTAATAAATAGACGTCGAATAGGGAAGGTTTTATCCGGTCGTTGCATTTCAGGGAACCCAGCTTGCCTGGTGTCACGAACTTATCGCTTGCGATAGCCGACTACCTACCTACCTACGCCGTGAAATCGCGGCCGGATTTATTCAATTTATAATAACATTTCTGTTTTCTGGTTTTATTTAATTCAGTCGAGCATCAGTTTTATTCTTTAGCAGCGATGGGAATTTTCATCCAACAATTTTTTGAGTCCGTAAAGACGCGAAACAAATGCAACCCAGAGGTAAACATTTAATACAAATCAGGCGATTGCAGTTTTTGCATAACGTAAAAAGTCAACTTCGTATCGACGTTTATGATAATTTCTAGAAATCATTTTCTCTGAAATGTGTTTTTGCGACCGGCGTGCCCTGCCGGTGACAACCAATCAGAATACGCCGTTTTGCGATTTGGAGTTGGATGTTGTCATCATTTGTTATAAAAGGTAGAGGAGCCCTCCGAGATGGGTCACTGGTCGTCACTTATTTTCTCGATCACTTCTTCGTCTGTACCGGATCGTTTCTGGATTATTGGTGTGTCCGCAACTTGTGTAGTACTTGGTCGAGATTTAGTTCTGAATTTATTGTTTCGCGTCCGTCCGTAGTTTGAGGGTTGTGACCCGTGCAGTTTTAGGGAATTCTTAGATTAACTCGCAGTAGTCGTAAGTTGTTTGAATAGTCCGTGGACAGTTTCCTTACGGTGTTGTGCTTCACCGTCCGTTGTGTTCCACCGTGTGCCCCGTGCAGTATCTATTAGACCGCGACGTCGCCGATCCGTCCGATATAGCACCGACACCGCTCCGCTTCGCAGAAACAAGGTACGTTCTTGATCGTAATTAAACCGGGCCTTACACCCTTCATACACCCGCCATACACCCACACGAACCCACTCGATTTTGTTGACCTTTCTCTATCGACCTGGCTCCCGTGCATCGACCTTCTGGGGGAGTTGTGATTTTCTACCCATCGTTCTTTGTCGGAGTACGGTGACTACTGGTTCCGGACGCTCGGTGGGAAGTTAATCCTAGCCCGTTGCACACAGAAGCGACCCGGTGCTCCTGGAGCCTGGCCCGTGGAGATTGGCACACATCACAACCATACACACGCACACACACGGCTCGCCGGCTTTCATCCTTGTTCTCTGCTTTTAATTCACGTACCCCCGCCACTTAGCGGATATACCGATCGCTCGTTCCGACCCCGTGCTGGTGGGTACCTATTTAATTTAGTGGTTTTATTTAATTATTTTTTACTGACAGTGTAACGCATATAAAGATTGATCTGTGTTTCATTTATTATACCCCCTAGTACCCCTACGTATTTTTTAATTATATTGTATAATTATTTGACCACGTAAGTACCTAGGGTGACTCATTTATTCATTTATGAAATTATTATTGTGATCTGTTTCCTGTAATCTGAATAAACCCGTTCATAATTTTATTCACGTAAGTACCTACCATTTTGTTTTTGATTTGTTTTGAAAGAAATTGCACGGGTTTCGTTTATTGTTAATTAAAATAAATCTGTTAAAATTTTGAGTCGTAGTCTATGTCATTTCCCCGTTATCTCGCCGACAGCTTAGCTCCGTGAACGTGCCAGTCTACCAGGTAGGTGCGTAAAGAACATCGCCCTGACTAGTTCCTTTAATCTGGTGATAACTTAAGCCGACCCCTGGCATTTTCCTTTCTCCACGAGCTACCCTAGGGACAAGGGTACTAAGAAGGTACCATTGTGCATCAGGCACAGGGAAAACGCTGCGAGAACTTTCCCCAGGGAGTAAACCCTCACAAAAATCTGGCGCCCGAGAAGAATTTCCGCCGACTTACGTAAGTTTTCCCCAAGCCCCAGGGCGGCCTGTCACAAATTTGGCGCCCGAGCAGGGACCTTTTTTTTAAGTTCCAGGTTCTAGAACTTTCCCGTTTGTATTTTTTTTTGGTGGTAAAATTGCTTACGTTTTGTTCCGTGTTGTTTTATTTTTTTTTCATAGCTCCGAAATATTTCCGAATACCGAGATATAGAGTACGACTCACCGTAGGTATCTAGCGAGTTAGTGCAATTTCCAGCGACGGGAAGAGGTAACGATAAGCAGGTCGTTTCGTCGCCGTCTCGTCGCCGCATCGCCGCCGTCTCGTCGCCTTACCGTCGTCGTAGCGTCGCCGAATCGCCGCCGCATCGGTAAAAAGCTCCAAAGATAGACCGTCCGCTACAGTGAAGCGTTGCTGCCTGGTTCAGAATGCCACCAACCGGAGAAGACGACCAGCTGGGAGCGTGCGGCACCTCGGCGCCGAAAACTAGCAGCACCGACCTCTTGGATTACCTGCTCCCGACCGAGGCGACAGACACGAAAACGTCCTGGATTTACCGGTTGAAGAAGGACGAGTTAGACGCCGAGTTCGAGAGAATTGGTGTACCATGTCCAGGTACGGTGGAAGAAAAACGCCGGGTGCTGACAAACCTGATCAAGTCGATGCCCAGATTCATCCCGAAAAGCGGCGCCATCCCAGGGCACAACGCACCCGCCGTCCGACCGACGACGACGACGAGCCCGACGTCGGCACCTCCCGTGTATAATGTCACGCCTGCTCCGCCCAACTCTCATCGCATTTTCGCGGCAAGTCAGCCGCAGGCCCAACAGGCCCCCGCGCCGCCGCCGCCGAACGTCGCCACCTGGAACCTGAGGTACGACGGCAGCACCGACCCCGTTGCGTTCCTGGAGAGGCTGGAAGAGATGCGTGAGATTTACGACGTGTCCGAGGAGCGCATGCTGCGTGCAATGCCGCTGGTGCTCGAAGGCGACTGTCTGGCGTGGTACCGGAACAACGCCGGCTCCCGAGCGACGTGGGAGGAGTTTCTAACGGCGTTTCGGAAGTTTTATTTCCGGAATGACTACTTTTTCGAGCTAGAGGCCGAAATCAGTCGCCGAGTACAGGGTCCCACAGAAGACGTGCTGCATTATATCACGGCCATGCAGACATTATTCCGACGACACGGAGCTGTCCCGAGGTACCGACAGATGGACTGGCTGAACAGGAATATGCGACCGGAGCTAAAGCAAATGCTCTGGCAACACCGGCACCAGGATGTGGGTGCGTTAATGGAAGCAGCCAAGTCGGCCCAGGACGTCCTCGCTGAACTGCGAGTCGCCAGAAGTATGCCCAGGCCCGAATGGAGACTCGACAGGTATCGCACAGAGCCGAGCTACGGGCCGCACACCGACACCGCCGTAGCTGCGATCCCTCATCCCGCCGTAACACGGTCTCCGCCGTCTTACCATAGCCCGTCGCCGCCCAGACCGGTTGTGACGCCCGGGGACACCGCCCCAGAGTCAACGACCCGCAAGACGGTCAGGTTTACCCCTCCTGAACAGCAACGTTCCCCTCCCGTATGTTGGAGATGCGGGGAGGAGGGGCATTTCCGGGGACAGTGCAGCGGCCAGCCCAAAATATTCTGTTCGAGTTGTCGCCGAACCGGCGTTTTATCCAGAGATTGCGGCTGTGAGGAACCGGGAAACGCCAACAGGGGCGAGTAACGACGCCGACCGACCGTGAACTCGCCCCGAGCGTCCGTATACCGATAAAACCGACTACAGATCCTGACACAAGGCCCTTCCTGAGCGTGACGATCGAAGGAGAAAGCTACAGCGCCCTCATCGACACTGGCGCGACGCGGTCGTTCGTTGGCCAGAGGGTGGCCGAACATTGCCGTAGCCAAGGCGCGAATATCCGCCGCTACCAAGGCGCGTCGGCTCGGGTCGCCGATGGTTCGTCCATACCGGTTCAGGAAGCCTACTTAGTCGACCTCCTAGTAAAACGCGACCGATTGGAAGCAACCTTGTTGGTCATACCGTCTCTACCCGTCGACCTGGTATTGGGGATGGACATTTTAGGAGGTCAGGATTTCCTACTCGATGTCCGCGCAGGAGTGGTGCGGATTCGAGGGAAAAGATATCGGCTTCAGCGGCCACCCAGCGAGAATGGGGCTGCGGCCGATCCGCACCGTCCGCCGTTACGACCACGCCGGAGGAAGACCCGTCGATACCGCGAGCAAGGGATTCCCCAGAGGGCGGGGTTGTCCGTCGGTTGTTCCGCACCAGAGGGAGAGGCGCCAGCTAACTTGGCAGATCAGGCCCTTAAAGGCGCACGCGCGCCCACAGAGAAAGACCACCTACCTCCAACGCAAGATCACCGCCTCGAGGAATTTTTAGGGGTAGAAATGGCCGTGCTCGCCGATGCCACGAATGCGACCAAACCGTCGATTCCAGGGAAAGGAGTTTGTGCGACCGATACCACCGAACTCGACGCCTGGTGCCGCAGAAAAATCCAGGCAGTGGCGAGAGACCCGGAATCCGTCCCCGACGTGGACCCATGGAAAATTTGCGTACCGGTCGGACTTCGACGCTCCATCTTGACAGAGAACCACGTCACGCCAACGACAGGTCACTTAGGGGTGGCTGCGACGCGCGCGCGCCTCGCCGAACGTTATTACTGGCCAGGTATGTTTCGGGAGGCGGCGAAATACGTCCGAAGGTGTCATTTCTGCCAGAGCTGTAAATTATCGCAGCAGAAGACGCCGGAGTTGATGCAACCACCCAAGGTACGTGATGCGCGTGAAATGGTACCCGTTGAGCTCACAGGTCCGAGCCGCCCACACTTTGCACCGCGAGGGCGGAATGAGCACCGTCGACGGCCCTGCAGAAACCGCTACAAGGCCCAATTATTCGACGTTGAGCTGAAACTCGCGTATGGGTGGAACGATCCTCTGTCACCGCCGACCGAACTGCTGACCGAACCGCCGACGAGTCTTCGCCGTAACGAGGGAAACCGCCCTCGATTTCAGGCCACCAAGAACCCGTCTGCGGCTGAAGTCGCACCCCAGGTACGTCGTCCCCAGAACCAACGACGGTATTACGGCCCTGAAGACGAGTCCGGACGTCGAATACGTTGTACTCCTGTCCCTACGTATTCCAGGAAGTTGGCTCCCGTAGCGACGGCAAACAAGGCCGTGCTATGCTCGATGTGCCTGCGGCAGAAACGCGGGTCGATACAGCGCCGCGTCCGGCAGCCCAACGCCTACGCAGGCGGTTGCTGGGCGCCCCCTTGGCCAGCGAGAGGCGACCGGAAAGGCCGCAACCGCGCGGGTTAGCGCGGCAGGCGACGGATGACGTATGTACTGGTGATGCAGCCCACAGTAAGTGCTTTCTCTCCGTCATCTAAATTTCGGGTGTGTTAAGTTATTGTTATTTTATTTTACTTTGTTATATTATTGTGTAAGGAACGAGCGAGGTACCGACTCTTTGTTGACAAATTCATTTTCATACCAGGAAACCGTTTGAAACAAAAGACTACGTCTTTTGTTTTTGCGAAGTGGGGGGGATGTAACGAAGCAATGAAAATTGCTCCGTTTTACTAGGCACAATTGTGGTTTTCTCCTTTTTGAATTAGTAAGAGATAGGCAATTTCAGGCCTAGAATCATCGATATTTCCTGTTAGTATTTCTACAGTTTCTCTTGAGTAAAATCGGGTGCAATAAGTGATAGATTATTTAATAAATAGACGTCGAATAGGGAAGGTTTTATCCGGTCGTTGCATTTCAGGGAACCCAGCTTGCCTGGTGTCACGAACTTATCGCTTGCGATACGTAAGTTTTCCCCAAGCCCCAGGGCGGCCTGTCACACTATTTAATTCAATCTCTCCAAATTGAGTTATTTTCACAGAAATTTCGTCGTTAAGGGTTACAAAATTATTACATTACCGTATTAGCAATTGAATGAAGTATCAAAAAATGGAATAAAAAATAAGGTTCGCGCATCACCCTGTATACCCCAATATTATGTCAAAAGTTCAAGAACTCAAAAACAAAATCGACCTGTTTTTTTATTTATTCAAAAAAACAGCGCTTTCCGTTTTATCGAATTGATTCCTTACTTTTCTCGCGCACTGTATAATGGTGGAAACAAGTTTATCCATATGACTTCCATATTGGTTATATATTGTTGAGGTAAGTAAAGAAATACCTATGCCGTAATATAAAATACAAAAATTGTTTATTGCAAATATCAACTTTGGAATTTTGCTTTAGTTGTTGGAATGATTTGATAAATTTTCACCTTCGAGTGAGCTGAGAATTTTGATTTCTTTGAATTAAATTCACTTTGATTTTAGGTATGATTTATTGAAACTTCTTGGTTACGGTTACATAAATGCGTGCACCTGCACCGGTACTCTCATCCCAACTGAATTCGCATTTCCTGGTCTCCAGGGTTGTCATATTACATAATAGAGTGGGAGCTTCAACATATTGCCCCCTTTGAAACCTCGAAAGAGTTTCAACTGATTTAAATGAACAAGTACTTACAATTAAATTAAACATGAATACACATGAATTATAAGAATAGGCATATTGAGTAACATAACATAAAATTCATCATAATAATGAAAATAATTACGATTAATTTTCGCCATTGTCTTTAATGGGCAAAACACACAATTTCACAATCGGACGTTTAAATTCCGAATCACCACATTTAACGGTTACCACTCGAACAATATTATCCTTTCCAGGATGAGTCTTGATCACTCGGCCTAATAATCACTTGAATGGGGGCAGGTGGTCATCCTTTATTATCACAATGGTACCGTCTTGAATGGGACTGCAATTCTGCTTCCATTTGCTGCGTACTTGTAATTGGTGAATATATTCCTTTGACCACTTTGACCAAAAGTCTTGTAGAATCTTTTGTAGATGTTGGAATCGATTCAGACGAGATACTGATATATCCGTAAAATTGGGATCAGGAACGGAAGAAGCAGTACGTCCAATTAGGAAGTGGGATGGGGTTAATGCGTTTGTGTCATCTGTATCACTTGAGAGCACTGTGAGTGGTCTTGAATTTAAGACTGCCTCTATTTGAACAAGAATGGTATAAAAATCCTCAAAAATTAATGGTGTTTTTGCCAAAACTCGTTTCAAATGATATTTTGTGCTTTTTATACCGGACTCCCAAATGCCTCCAAAGTGGGGTGCATTGGGTGGAATAAAGTGCCCCTGAATACCCTCTTTTGATGCCGCACTTACAATAGGAGTTTGATACGTTTTAATGAATTCGCCAAAATGTGACATTTCGTTGTGAGCACCTATAAAATTCGTACCATTATCACTGTAAATATGAGAGGGTCTTCCACGCCTTGCAATAAATCGCTTGAGTGTAGATAAAAAGGCTTCTGTACTAAGACTGCTTACAAGTTCCAAATGTATTGCCTTTGTAGACATACATATAAATAAACATATATACGCTTTTGTGGTTTTGCATCCTCTGCTTAATTTATCCCTTAACAAAAAAGGTCCAGCATAGTCTATCCCTGTAGAATGAAAGGGATACATGATTTCGGTTCTAGAATGTGGCAGATTTCCCATTAGGGATTGAGTGGATGTTGGCTTACATCTAAAACATTTGACACATCTTCTAAAAATGTCCTTAGCAATATTTTTGCCATTAATTGGCCAAAAGCACTCTCGAACAGAACTCAATAATAAATTAGGTCCCGCATGTTCAAGTCTAATATGTTCATCTGTCATAATTAACTTCGTTAGAAAATGTTTCGGTAAAAGAATTGGGTGTCGTTTGTCAAAATTAAAATCAGATAACGTGAGTCTGCCTCCAACTCTGATAATTCCTCTTTCATCTAAAAATGGTGTCAGAGAGAGTATGCTTGATTTAGAAGGTAAACTTTTATTATTAGACAAGCATTCAAGTTCAATTGAAAAACACTGTTTCTGAACAAGCTTAACCAACCGAAAAAATGCATTTTCCAATTCTTGGACTGTCAAAGGTCCATTGATTCGTAGAGATTTAGCGCATGAGCAATTATTTTTAAAACGCAAACATAATGCAACAATTCTTTTTAGTCTTGTCAATGATGAATAATTAAAAACAATTGAATTCATGTTTACATCTTGAGTGATAAATACCTGACTACATTGTTTTCCTTCTGGTAAATTATTTTCGTTTAACTGAGTTTTCGAGATGGGGACATAGTTGTCACTCTCATGAAGCCATTGAGGGCCATGCCAAAATGCTTGCAGACTGTCTATTTGATGTGGATATATACCACGTGATATGATATCGGCTGCATTTTGAGACGATTTAATATGATACCAATCGTTGGTATCGCTTAATGATTGTATTTCAGCTATTCGATTCGCCACGTATGTTTTCCATTTATTAGGTGGCGATTTTATCCAACATAGGACAATTTCTGAATCACCCCAGTAATAATATTTGTTTATGTTTAAATTAATAATTGTCTTAAATTTATTTACAAGTTGTACAGCAAGTACTGCTGCACATAACTCTAGTCTTGGGAGTGTCAGCTTTTTTAAGGGTGCTAGTCTTGATTTTGCCGCTAATAGCTCCACCTTTACTTCCTTCTCGTTATTAATTGATTTTAAATAAATGCATGCGCCATATGCGGCTTCAGACGCATCACAAAACGCGTGAAGTTCTACATAGCAAGGATTATGTACTAATACATGTCTCGGGATTTGTACCTTGTTTATATAATGAAGTTTATCACAAAACGTTAACCATTTCGTTTGTATCCTTAGTGGTACTGATTCGTCCCACGTTAAGTTTAATTGCCATAATTGCTGTACCAACATTTTTTTGGTAACAATAATAGGAGCGAGTAGGCCTAACGGATCATACAATTGTGCTGTAGTAGCTAAAATTGTTCGTTTAGTTATTGGCTTGTGAATTTTTATTTGATTTGAAGAGTAACAAATTTTATCGTCTTGACTATTCCATGAAACACCTAATGGTTTTTTGATTTTCTCAACAAAACAGCAATCAGATGATGTAGAAGATTTGTCACATAATTCCTGAACATTGCTCGTGAATTTCCGTAAAGGAAATCCAGCTGATTTTAAAACCTCTTGTAACTCACCCTTTAACACGGCTAACTCGGAAATGCTGTTTGCTCCGGTTAATACATCATCTACGTAACAGTCATTTTGAATTACTTGAGCTACCCTCGGATGTTGAATTTTGTTATCATGCGCTACTTGCATTAAACTTCTAATGGCTAAAAATGGTGCCGCTGTGGTACCATATGTGACAGTGTTTAGCTCATAACACCTCACATCTTCTTCTGGTTCATCACGCCATAAAATTCGTTGATATTTGCGGTGTTCAGGATGTATCCACACTTGTCGATACATCTTTTCAATATCTGCGATAATGACAAATGGATAAGTTCTAAACCTAGCAATAATCGCAAATATGTCGTCTTGGATGGTTGGACCCTTAATTTGACTTTCGTTGATAGAAACACCGTCTATAGTTTTACACGAACCATTAAAAACTACTCTAAGTTTGGTAGTTTCCTTTTCTTCCCTCAACACCGCGTGGTGAGGTAAGAAAAATGATTTTTCTTCATCAAGATTTACTTTAGTCATATGGTTTAGATTAATGTACTCTGTCATAAAATCTTTGTATAAAGTTTTTAAAGTATTATCTTTTTGGAAACGTTTTTCCAAAGCATGAAATTGAGATTCTGCAGTAGAACGTGAATTACCTAAGTCTTTAAGCTTTTCATTAAATGGTATCTTAACCACAAATTTTCCTGTACTATCTTTTGTAGTAGTTTCATTAAAATTGTCTTCACAAAATTGTTCGTCTGACGTTCTTGGCTTTTTATTGCTCATAAATTCATCTACTTGCCAAAATCGTTCTACGCTTTGTTCTAACTGACTGACTGAAAAATATGATAAATGTGTATCAGGCAATTGTTGATTCTTAAAAATGGGTCCTGATAATACCCAGCCAAACTTTGTTTTTTTGGAGTGTAGGCATGTCGCGTTCCTTTATTTGACCCACACATAGTAGATCGTAAAATAGATTTGCTCCTATTAGAATATCAACCCTTTGAGATTTATAAAAGAACTGATCTGCCAACTTTATGTTTGGCGGAATTTGAAAAGATTTGATATCTACTGTTTGAGATGGCAATGCATTCGTTATTTCGGGAAGAACATAACATGTAATGTCAGTCTTATAATCGTTTATTCTTGATTTAATTGTAATTTTAACCTTGTGAGTAATTTTGCACACACCTTGATTGATTCCTGTTACGTTCAGATCTACACATGATTTTTCAAGATTAAGAATCTGGCATGCATGTTCGCTTATAAAATGAGATTGTGAAGCAGAGTCTAGCAGAACTCTCAAGTTAATGAATTCATTATTATCCTTACTATTGAACTTGCTTGCTTGTACCACAGCCGTTGATAACAATGTTTGAGTTGGAGAACTAACAGCTGTAGCACTCAATACTGATTCATTCCCTTCAGTTCGTGTTTCACTATTGGATACATATGATAAATTTTGGTTTTTAATTTCATTTTGGTTTTTGATTTCATTTTCACTTGTACTGGCGCTTGGTCGGGGATAGTGAAGAATGGTATTATGTCGTTTATTACATTGTTTACAGTTTATTAGTGATTTGCAATCCAGCACAAAATGATTATTTCTAAGACAGTTTAAACACAACTTAAACTCTCTTGCCTTCTGATTTCTTTCCATTACATTTAATTTAAGAAAGGATTCGCAGTGTTGTAAATTATGACTTTGTTTACAATATTGACACGTACCGGTATGATTAATCGAAGCATATGTTCTAATCACTTTATTCGTAGACTGAGAATATGTTTTATCATTGGATTTTTTAGAAGTAATTGTTTCTAAAGTATTTTGCCTACAATTCAGGAACTCTAAAAAGGTTTCAAATTTTGCAATTTTATCAAAGCCTCCTTCATTATTCAGTTTTGCTTCCCAATCCTTTATAATTTGCATATCAAGTTTACTTGAAATTATAGGAATCAGTAACGCATCCCATTGATCAATTGGCTGACCCAACGATTTGAGGCATTGCAAGTGATTTTGGGTATCATTTATTAACTGTCGCAAACTAAAATGAGATTCTTTTACCATTGATGGAATTTATAGAAGAGCCTGAACATGATTGTTAACTATTCGTCTTTTATTGTCGTACCGTTTCTTTAAAAGCAACCACGCTATGTCATAATTTGCCTCTGTAGTTTCAAGTGATCTTAAAAGTCCTGATGGTTCTCCTTTTAGAGATGCTCTTAAATACGTCAATTTTTGAACACCGTTCAAATCCGGATTTTCGTGAATTAAAGTAATAAATGCATCATAGAATTCTCTCCACATCGTAAACGTACCATCGAAAGAAGGCAAATTAATGGTTGGCAACTTTATTCGTTGTCTACTACTTGTTTGAACATTATTATTGTAGTGTATTTATAATAATTTAATGTTATTAATATTTAAATCCCTCTGTATAGCAGTCTCTGCGATAATATGTAGATATCGCTCCTGATCCTGACTGCTGTCCAGGAGAACGAGCAGTTGATTTTGTGTTGGCAATAAAGAAACTTAATTATATTATATTATAATTACTTGGAGTTTTTTTTAGACAAGTCCAACCATCACTCATATCAAGTTAATACATAACAATTATCGCTTGACACCTGATTTGAGATTTGACTTGTATCAATAACTTGACTCTGATTGGTTTCATTAGTAGTTCCTGGTTGAATTTGACTTGTATTATTGACTTGACTTTGATTATTGGCATTAGTACCTAATTGAATTTGATTTGTATTATTGACTTGACCTTGATTTGTGGCATTAGTACCTAATTGAATTTGACTTGTATTATTGACTTGACCTTGATTTGTGGCATTAGTACCTAATTGAATTTGACTTGTATTATTGACTTGACTTTGGTTATTGAATATTATTTTTGATTGTGTAAGAAATTCCTGAGCTACGCTGACTTGTTCAAAATAATTATCCTGAAAGGTTTCGAGTTCTTTCATGTTTTTATCATCTGGATAATTTTTAATTCTATGTCATCATGAACATTACAAAATAAATCATAAATTGGCATTATTTTTATTAATCTCTGTTCCAAATTTTGCAACTCAGCTTTTGATTGACTTGTTTGTTTCATTAATTTAGTTAAAAACTTGGTAAATAGAGTTAATTGTTTCTTATAGAGACCTCTTTGTTTTCGTAACATTTTTAATTCCCTTTCTTGTTCGGAGTCTTGTTCATGGTCGGAGTTTTGTTCACTTTCAGACCCAGACATGATGGTAATTTAATTGATAAATTTTCACCACACAGTTATTAATAAATGTAAATAGTTTCAATAAGTTCCTTTTTTTAAAGAAATCTCTGTGACACAAATAACAAAACGTATTGATATATAATTGATAAATTATTACAGGTAGGAAATAAATGAAATATTGAGATGGAACGGACTCACATTTGATTTCGTCGTCTATATTTTCTTGCCTTGCACCTGTGCTTGGTTCTTGGTTGTGGGGTGAGAACCTATTCGTTTTCTTCTCTTGGACGTCTGGAGTGAAGCTCCTGCTCACCGTCGACGGTCGGCCGCTGCTATTTCTGCTACCGTTGCGTTGGGTCTTTACTTCGCTGATTTTAATTAGATTTTTGATTTCACTGGTTTCACATCGGATCGAAGGACCATGGAATGATTTGATAAATTTTAACCTTCGAGTGAGCTGAGAATTTTGATTTCTTTGAATTAAATTCACTTTGATTTTAGGTATGATATATTGAAACTTCTTGGTTACGGTTACATAAATGCGTGCACCTGCACCGGTACTCTCATCCCAACTGAATTCGCATTTCCTGGTCTCCAGGGTTGTCATATTACATAATAGAGTGGGAGCTTCAACAGTTGTAGAATAATATTTAATCTCTTTAAACTTTATAGAATTTTTAATTTAAATCTTCCCGCGCCTACTATTGTCAAGTCGTTTCTGGCTTCTACTTCGTTTCTACTGGTTTTATCTTCGTCCGACGTTCGCTTACTAGGGTTCGTTATTGTTTGTTCTTGTTGTGTTCGTTGTATTGTAACGTGAAGAAGAGTGACGGAGAGTGAACGTGCGGAAGTGCGGAACGTGGCGTATTTCATTTTTCATTATTTCATTGCGTATGAAGTTTCAGCCCGGCCCGATCCGCCATTGCTATCGTTCGAATAAAAATTGGAAAACATCGAGGGATAAGCAACAAGTGAAACTATAAAACTGTTGATTGAGTTGCTAATAATCAACTACTGTAAGTACATAATTTGATTAATCAGAGTAGAGAGTAGGTATATTAACAGCCAATATTATCAACGCAACGCTGGTTAAGCTAACTTGAACTTGCAGATTTCCGATGCCATTTTTAAAGCTAATATCGACGTGACCTTTCCTAGAAATGGCTCCAGAAATTTGCCGGTTAACTTAACCAGTGTTGATAATATTGGCTGTAAATCATTTTTATTATTGTGGTCTAATTTTACGTAGGTACTACAAAACCTATTAATAAAAATTTCACCTAACCTCCAAACAGGTAACTTTTGTTGGCCCTATATTTTGCCAATATTTATTTCGTATTTTATATCAAGTGATTCAATTATCGAATCCTCAAAATGAGGCTATTCGTACCTATTTATAAAATGTTGATCATGTTCGCTATAAAAAATTATAAAAACATAAAAAATCAACATTTACCCCGGTGTTATGTCCCCGGATAGGTGAAACGATCATTATAGAAGATATATAATTATTTAATTATATAATATATTATTATATTTAATCTATTCACTGTTCACCTATCCGGGGACACCTGTCTATGCCGAAAATCTTGAGAACGTATAATGCACACAAGTGTCAAATCAAATCTTTTGGTACCTTTAGCAACACGGTAGGTAGGCATATTGAAAGTATGAACTTTGGTGTTTCTAAAAATAATTTTTTTTCTGCAGTTTTTATGTACAGTTTTTATATACGATTCAAATATGAAAAAGCGATATTGCGCCAAGTACAGACATTTAAAGCGAGCTTTGGAGGAAAACTTTCCCACAAATACAAATGTCAACAATAGCACGGGAAATATAGTCTATGGAGGTCCATCTTATGAGCGTAATAACATTTCAGACTCGAATGAACATGCACAAACACTTCCCCCTGATTATATAATTAGCACCATAAACGATACCACTTCATCAAGTTCACAACAAAGTATTCAGGAAACTCATCCTACATCTACACCCCTAGATAACTTAAAATTATTTTTACAAAATTGGGCGAGGGATTACTCTGTCTCTCATGTGCAACTAAATGAACTCATTAAAGGATTAAACTCGCATTTAAATTTAAATTTGCCCGTTGATGCACGAACTATTCTGAAGACCCAAAGAATAACTAGCAGAATTGAACATATTATGAGTGCAAATTCCGGCAGCGAAGGCAAATTTGTTTATTTAGGACTAGAAACAAATATAAAAAAGTTTTTGTCATCGCCAGTTGTGGTACAAAAAATTATGGATTGTAAAATTAAATTAATATTCAATATTGATGGGGTACCTTTAAGCAAGAGTTCACCTCGTCAATTTTGGCCAATTATTGGTAAAATTTGGATTTACGATTTTAATATATATCCGTTTGCAATCGGAATTTTTTGTGGTTACGGAAAACCACATCTACAGTCATTCTTTCAAAAGTTTGTGAAGGAGTTAAACTACTTGATGGAGAATGGATTAATATTTAATAAGGACAAATATTCAGTGGAAATCTTGTGTTTCACATGTGATGCTCCTGCCAGAGCTTATATAAAAGCGATCAAAGGTCATAATGGAAAATTTGGTTGCGAAAGGTGCACACAAGAAGGTAATTATAATGGAGGTCGAATGTTATTCAGAGAAAGGAACTCACCTTTGAGTACAGATGCAAGTTTTCAAAATCAGGTACAACCTGGGCACCATAATGGCAATTCACCTCTTTTAGATATAAAAAATTTCAATATAATTTCTGGAGTTGTACTTGATTCTATGCATTTGTGCTTTATTGGTGTTATGAAAAGCTGTTGCGTTATTGGTGTTTTAATGCATCTACAAAACTTAATTTGCGTGACAGAACAAAGATTACAGAATATTTAAAGCACACGGTGATGTATATGTCAGTTATGTCACATATGTCAGAATGTCTTGAGATGTAATGTCAAGATAGAACATATAAAAAGAAGAACAGGAACTGGTGGTTCGTCCATGTTCATTATCACATTCATGTATCATGTGTATTACGTTGTAGTTTGTGCTCATATTAAATAATAAATAATAATTAAATCAAACACTAGTATTAATAAACATACATATAAAACATGGCGCTGCGTAATAACGAAAAAGTGTGAAGTAACCATAATATGGATTAAAGAAAGTGAAGTGAATCGAAAATTACAGCGTGGACTCGTGCACATAACCAATAAAGATGGATACATTCAAAGTACCAAAACCATTAGAAATTAACGAAAAATTACATTTAAATTGGAATAGGTTCCTACAGGGCTTTGATATTTTTATTAAAGCAACTGGGAAACAAAAAAGTGAGCCTGAGGTGATTGCTGCTATGTTTTTAAACTTGATAGGGGAGGATGCCCTTGAACTGGTGAATACTTTCGAACTTACAGAAACTGATAAATTGGATGTTGATAAAATAAAAGAGGCATTTGAAAAGTATATAAAACCAACAAAGAATGTAATATATGAAAGGTTCCAGTTTTACACTAGAAACCAAAGAGAAGGGGAAAGTTTTGATAGTTTCCTGTTGGATGTGAAGAAGCTGGTGAAAAGCTGTGAATTTGCCAAAGAAGAAGAAATGATTCGTGATAGAATAGTTTTGGGGGTGAAAAATAGAGATATGCAGGAAAGATTATTGAGGGCTCCCGATTTAGACCTAAACAAAGCAGTAAAAGTGTGCAGAGCCGCAGAAATAAGCAAAGATCAGGTGAAAGAGCTAAGAAGTGAACTACAAACTGACAGTGTCCAATTTGGTAATCGAAATGAAAAAAGAAGCTATAATAAACCAGTTGAAAATGTAAGAAGAAATTATAATAATAATGTGGGAAGTAACAGAGATGTTGATAACTTTCCAAAACAGTATGGAGTAAATGGATCTAGTATGTACTACCTTTGCAAAAAATGCAACACTAAACATGGTCCGAGAAGTTGCCCGGCATATGGGAGGATGTGCTCAAACTGTAACAGGGCTAATCATTTTAGTGTCGGATGCAGATTCAGAAAATATGAGAGACGAGGAGCGGTTCAAGCTGTCCAGGAAGTGTCATCTAACGCTGAAGCAACAGATGAGAACATTGAAGAACTTTTCACATCAGAGGTAATTAAGATTGAAGACACAAGTGAGGGTGATACCTCAAAAATTACAAATGCAGTTAGGACAAATAATAAACTTTCAGACATGTGGTTTGAAAATTTGATGGTTTGTCCAGGTGGTCAGTCCATTAAATTTAAATTAGATACAGGATCGCAAGTAAATAGTTTGCCTGTAAATTGTATAAAAGCCTTAAATATTAAAGTAGATCCAATTCAGTGTAACACAAAACTTCAGGCATATGGAGGATTCAAAATTAATGTACTTTATAAAAGTTTTCTAAAAATTAAATTTAACAATCTGGAAACAATATTAGAATTTGTAATTGTGAACCAAGATACTCAACCTTTATTGGGATTGACTGGCTGTCTTGAATTGAACCTAATTAAAAGAGTAAATGAGATAATAGGAAATGATTATAAGTTGACAAAAACTGAGTTTTTATCTAAACATAAATCTAACTTTGAAGGAATACGACTGTTTCCTGATGAATATAGTATTAAAATAGAACCGGAGGCAAAAGGGATAATCCGTCCTCCTAGGAGATTACCCGAATCACTGATGGGTAAATTACGAGTTCAACTTGATAAAATGCTTAGTGATGGAATCATTGATAGAGTTGAGGAACCAAATGAATGGGCAAGTCAATTAGTGTTAATAGAGAAATCGGATGGCACTCTAAGAATTTGTTTAGATCCTGTTGAGTTAAATAAAGTGATTCGTAGAGATTATTACTTAATTCCTAAATATGATGATTTAAGAACAAAATTATTAAATAAAAACTTTTATACTGTTATAGATATAAAATCAGAGTTTTGGCATATTAAACTAGATGAAAAATCATCAATGCTGTGTACGTTTGCCACTCCATTCGGGTATTTTAAATTTAATCGACTTCCTTTTGGATTGTCATGTGCTCCTGAAGCCTTTAGCAAAATCACACAAAAATACTTTGGAAATATTGATGAGGAAGATGTGTTAATTTACTTTGATGATATTTTAATTGCCACAAAAACTGAAGAAAAACATCATAAATTATTAAATATAGTTATGGAGAGAGCAAAAGAATACAATATTAAATTTAATGTAGATAAATTGCAGTATAAAGTAAATGAAGTCAAATTTCTGGGACATATATTTAATATTGAAGGAGTAAAACCTGATAAAGAGCAAGTAAAAGCTATTGTAAATCTCAAAGAACCAAAAAACAAAACAGAATTACAACGTCTATTGGGAATGTTTAATTACCTGAGAGATTTTATTCCAGACATGTCAGTACTAACAAATCCATTAAGAAATTTATTAAAAAAAGATGTAGTATGGGCTTGGAATCAGTTTCATCAAGCTGCACTTGATAAAATTAAGGCCTTAATAGCTCACCCACCTACCCTGAGTCAATTTGATCGTGATCAAGAAATTATAATACAATGTGATGCATCAAGGGATGGGTTAGGATGGTGTTTATTGCAGAAAAATAAACCTGTAGCATTTGCATCGAAAAGTTTAACAGATTCGGAAATTGAATATGCTCAAATTGAAAAAGAATTCTTAAGTTTAATATTTGCAACACGCAAATTTCATCACTTCATTTGGGGTAGAAAAATAATTGCTTACACTGACCATAAACCACTTATAAGTATAATGAATAAAGAAATTAATAAAATACCGTCCAACAGATTGCAAAAAATGAGACATAAATTATTGAATTATGATATTGATTTGAGATACTTGCCTGGAAAGAAAATGTTTATTGTTGATTTGTTATCACGTAATTTTTTGAATGAGACTTTTAAAAATGAGTTTGAATATGATGGAGTTGTACGTTATTTGAATCGAATTAGTCCTGATATTAATAATAAAATGGAAAATCTAAAAAAAGAAACTTACGATGATCCAATTTTGAAAAAAGTTATTGAATACTATAATATAGGGTGGCCAAGTGAAAAAAAACGAGTGCCTGATAATGTTAAATTTTACTACGACCTTAAAGATGAATTAGTTATTGATGATAATGTAATTTATTATAACAACAGAATTGTAATTCCGACTAAATTGAGAGAAAAAATGCTTAGGTTAATTCATGAAAGTCACCAGGGTATAACGAAATCTAAATTAAGAGCTAAGAAACTTTTTATATGGCCCGGAATGTCAAATGAAGTGGAACAGCTAATTAAGAACTGTTCAATTTGTGAAAAATTTTTGCCTAATAATTGCAAACAACCATTAATACCACATCCAATTCCAAAATTACCGTTTGAAAAAATTGGTGCAGATGTTCTAACGTATGGTGGTGTGGATTATTTGGTTGTAGTTGATTATTTCTCCAAATGGATTGAGCTAGTAAAATTAAAATGTAAAGATTCGAATGAATTAATTAATAAATTTAAACAAATATTTATAACTCATGGCATTCCAAAAATATTAATTGCCGATAATATGCCATTTAATTCGAGAGCATTTTATGAGTTTAGCAAGAAATGGAATTTTACAATAGTTACCTCCAGTCCTGAGTATCCTCGCAGTAATGGACTTGCTGAGAAATATGTTCATATTTCGAAGCAAGTACTGAAAAAGACAATTGAAGAAGGAAAGGGGATAGATATTGCCCTTTTAGAGTATAGAACCACCCCGCTTCCAGCGTTAGGTGTATCCCCTGCTGAATTATTGATGAATAGGTTACTTCGAACAAAAATTCCCATTTCGGATAATAATTTAAAACCAACGATTCATTCAGGTGTTGCAGAGAAATTAGATCAAAATCAAACAAATTATAAAAAACAATATGACAAGGTAGCCAACAGAAAAGAAATATTGTTTAATAATAATCAAAATGTATTAGTGCGTAATAATAATCAGTGGAAATATGGCAAAATAATAAGTAAACATAAAAGTCCTAGATCCTATATTTTAAAGAACAATAAAGGTAGCATAATAAGAAGAAATGCATATCATTTAAAACCAACAAACAATAATGACATAGGTAATTCTTACAGGTTTGATGAGGAAATGGAAGAAAATGATATGTGTCAAGATATGAGGAGGAATGAAACTATTGTTAATAATCAAGATAATCCTAATAAACAAGTAGTCTGTGGAAAAATTAATAGGCCCATTCGTGTAAGACAAATGCCAAAAAAGTTTGAGGATTTTGTGATGAATTAATCATATCTTAAGTTCATGTAGTAGAATAGAATTAGTTTAAATTAGAAATAGAATTAGGTGTCTTTTGTTTAATAAGTAAATACAGGGTGTCCCAATATTCCATGGACACGGAGCAACCACAGATTACTGAGGTAAAAAAAAAATTCGCTCGGACCAAATTATCTCTATACCAAAGTGCTTCGTTTGTCCGTTAGAGGGCTTCAAAGTCTTTTGAAAATTTTAGTTTTTTTGAAATAGCTCAAAGTCGGCTCATTCCAATTCGATGAAATTTGGTAGATAAATTTCTTATTAAAAGTACTAACTTCTGATGTACATGATAATTTGACGAAAACCCGGGAAGGGGTGAAACTACCCCTACCCTCCACTAAAATCGATCGTAATTGTTGATAGGGTAGCAGGAACGCTGTTTATGTTTTTTTGTTTGAAAGATACATCGTTTTAGCCCATTTTTGGTCTCTTACAAAAATCTGTATCTTTCCGAGGTGCTATGTGAGAAAATAAATTAGTCGATGACACCTAACCAAAATTTTATTTCATTCTTTTAATTTGAAATCAAATTGTCAATTGTCAGGTGATTATTTGATCTAATCTCATAGAAGATGTTTAGTATGGTTCGGTTTTTTTTTCAGGTGTTTGCAAACGGTTTTTTTCAAACGCAGTAAACAGTTTGCAAAACGACGAGGTTCCAAAAAAAGTTAAAATCATTTTTTTGCGCAGGATGGAACTTTCTAGGGTCCAAACCTGCGCCCACATCGAGCATCTTTTATGAGATTGGATAAAATAATCACCTGACAATTGAAAATTTGATTTCAAATTAAAAGAATGAAATAAAAATTTAGTTATCATCGACTAATTTATTTTATCACATAGCACCTCGGAAAGATACAGATTTTTGTAAGAGACCAAAAATGGGCTAAAACGATGTATCTTTCAAACAAAAAAAACATGAACAGCGTTCCTGCTACCCTATCAACAATTACGATCGGTTTTAGTGGAGGGTAGGGGTAGTTTCACCCCTTCCCGGGTTTTCGTCAAATTATCATGTACATCAGAAGTTAGTACTTTTAATAAGAAATTTACCTACCAAATTTCATCGAATTGGAATGAGCCGACTTTGAGCTATTTCAAAAAAACTAAAATTTTCAAAAGACTTTGAAGCCCTCTAACGGACAAACGAAGCACTTTGGTATAGAGATAAGTTTGGTCCGAGCGACTTTTTTTTACCTCAGTAATCTGTGGTTGCTCCATGTCCATGGAATATTGGGACACCCTGTATATCCTATAAATAAGTTGATTATGTTTGTGGTTGATTTTGTAGTTTTTATTATTGTGTACTGTGTGTGTAACAATGATTGAAAAACCAGCTTGAAGGGAAAGGTGATGTATATGTCAGTTATGTCACATATGTCAGAATGTCTTGAGATGTAATGTCAAGATAGAACATATAAAAAGAAGAACAGGAACTGGTGGTTCGTCCATGTTCATTATCACATTCATGTATCATGTGTATTACGTTGTAGTTTGTGCTCATATTAAATAATAAATAATAATTAAATCAAACACTAGTATTAATAAACATACATATAAAACACACGGCACACTTTATTCCCAAAGAATTCAACAGAAAGTCTAGAGGACTTAATGAATTAGATCATTGGAAAGCAACAGAATTTCGTTTATTCCTTTTGTACACAGGTTGCGTAGTGCTCAAAGGTGTATTGCCGAACACAAATTTTAATCATTTTTGTTGTTTCACTGTGCGTTTAGAATTTTATATTCTAATGATACATCGTTACATAACATTAATTGTGCAAGAACACTGCTAACTAAGTTTGTTGAAGATTTTGAAGAATTATATGGAGTTAATTCAGTTATACAGGGTGTCCCAATATTCCATGGACATGGAGCAACCACAGATTACTGAGGTAAAAAAAAGTCGCTCGGACCAAACTTATCTCTATACCAAAGTGCTTCGTTTGTCCGTTAGAGGGCTTCAAAGTCTTTTGAAAATTTTAGTTTTTTTGAAATAGCTCAAAGTCGGCTGATTCCAATTCGATGAAATTTGGTAGGTAAATTTCTTATTAACAGTACTAACTTCTGATGTAAATTATAATTTGACGGAAACCCGGGAAGGGGTGAAACTACCCCTACCCTCCATTAAAATCGATCGTAATTGTTGATAGGGTAGCAGGGACGCTGTTCATGTTTTCTTGTTTGAAAGATACATCGTTTTAGCCCATTTTTGGTCTCCTACAAAAATCTGTATCTCTCCGAGGTGCCATGTGATAAAATAAATTAGTCGATGACACCTAACCAAAATTTTATTTCATTCTTTTAATTTGAAATCAAATTTTCAATTGTCAGGTGATTATTTGATCTAATCTCATAAAAGATGTTAAGTATGGTTCGGTTTTTTTTTCAGGTGTTCGCAAACGGTTTTTTTCAAACGCATAAACAGTTTGCAAAACGACGAGGTTCGAAGAAAAGTTAAAATCATTTTTTTGCGCAGGATGGAACTTTCTAGGGTCCAAACCGGCGCCCACATCGAGCATCTTTTATGAGATTAGATAAAATAATCACCTGACAATTGAAAATTTGATTTCAAAAAATAAAAAATTATAAAAAATTGAAATAAAAATTTAGTTATCATCGACGAATTTATTTTATCACATAGCACCTCGGAAAGATACAGATTTTTGTTGGAGACCAAAAATGGGCTAAAACGATGTATCTTTCAAACAACAAAACATGAACAGCGTTTCTGCTACCCTATCAACAATTACGATCGATTTTAATGGAGGGTAGGGGTAGTTTCACCCCTTCCCGAGTTTCCGTCAAATTATCATGTACATCAGAAATTAGTACTTTTAATAAGAAATTTACCTACCAAATTTCATCGAATTGGAATCAACCGACTTTGAGCTATTTCAAAAAAACTAAAATTTTCAAAAGACTTTGAAGCCCTCTAACGGACAAACGAAGCACTTTGGTATAGAGATAAGTTTGATCCGAGCGACTTTTTTTTACCTCAGTAATCTGTGGTTGCTCCATGTCCATGGAATATTGGGACACCCTGTATACAATGTACACAGTATTTTGCACATTCCTGATGATGTAGGAAATTTAGGTGTTTCCCTAAACGATATTAGCTGTTTTTCATTTGAAAGTTTCTTAGGGAAACTAATACACATGCTCAGAACACCAAACAGACCTTTGGCCCAAGTTATAAAACGTCTTTCTGAATCTTCAAAGAATTCTCAAGATAGTTTTGTTCTTCTGTCAGATCAGACTGTTGCAAAAGTTATCTCTATTAATAATAATGAGGTTACCGCTCAGAAATGCATTGGTGTTAAAAGTCTTTACACTTATCCTTTCGATTCGAGTAATGTTGGAATTTACTGTTTTAAATCCGTAAGTGATGAGTTGGTCAAGTTTGGTGTTGCTAGCCCTTATACTAAATTGATTGTCATTAAAGAACGCAATAAAGACTCGTACGTTGCCATTGAAATGTTGCATACATTTTGATGTTGTTAACTATAATATATCTCTAATTGGGAACAATATAATCATTGTTTGGGACCTGATCACGTGCCAACTCCAACTCCTTTTCAATTAGTTTTATTTGTTTGTAATTTTATTGGCACTTCGTAGGACTGGTTGCTAGGTTGATATCTTTTTGTTTAAATTTGAGTATTTTCGCGGAACAACGCATATTGCTGTGTGCACAAACCCGCCCCACTCCCTGGTCAAGCAATACAAGAAGATACGCGGGCGAGTCAAGAGAAGCGACGACCAGAAACCGGTGATACGGCCCATTCAGGCTCCATTCTGAACAGTTGTTTAATTAAAGTGCTTTTCTCTAAAATTTGTGAGATTTGTGATCCTGCTTCCCGAAAACAACCGAACAACCTTTGAGAGCTCTCAACGACGGGACCAACACCGGCAAAAGGTGAGTGCCTCTTCAATGTGCGTTCGTTTTTTGGTATACAGCATAATTTAACACAATTTTACAATTTTTCAAAATAAATAAAATACAGTCCACTATAACCAACGTTTGTAGACAACAATCATTTTAACAAAAAATACCAATATGTACATTAATTTTGTCAGAAACAATTTAATCATTTTAACACTAATAATTATTAACATATTATACTCAATTATGTCGAGCTCTGAAAGTTCCTACCCCACTCTGTATGTCCATAATAAGCTATAGCTACTTCCACAATGGTCAACTTGTAACGCTCCTAGAATTTGATTAATGATTTAGGGGTTAGTTCCATTTATTTGTTTACTTATTGTTTTTTTTAATAATCAGCACCTGTATCTGAATGTTTGGTTGCCTATCATTCTCCCTGGTAAAATTGAAATTGACGGCATTTGGAATAATATCAATCTTTTTTCTTCTTTAATAACAGCAGAATGATTAAAAATAAAAATTTCCTGGAGCAATTAACAACTTGAATTATTAAAGAGAAGAATTGAATATTTTGGGAGCGGGTTGTTGCTTCCTTGTTAGGGTGAAAATTCATCAAGCACAATTATTGTGGATTAGGGTAGCAACAATTAAAATTTATGTGGCATATGGTTCCGGCCGTGGTGTGTGGTGGATTATATGTTTTCAATAATATATCGGATAAAATTCCCAAAGTTGTCTTATTCTTCTCGACAATTCGTCAAACAGGAAAGAAAGAAAGAAAAAGAAAACCCTCATAGGATTGGGGTAAGTACATTGTTCAATTGCTTGACCGTCGAATTCTGAAGGGGATATTTGTTTCAGGGTTTTTTCCCCTCTACATTACCTACAATCATTATTATTTCTTTTGAGTTTTGGTATCCAACATTGTTGAGGGCTACTGTTGTCACCATCGCTGTGAGGTGCTGTTTTCGTACTCCTATTTGAGCATTTCGAGCTGTTCCTGCAGGCGCCACTGTGGCAGAGGAACGGCTGCAGCTAGGTTTTTTTTTTATATTAGCCCTCGATCATTGACACCTCGTGAACGTAACTTGACTGCATTATTACAGCAGATTGCCTTATTAAAATTTTTATTAATTCGGAATTTTTATGTAATAATATGTGTGAATCCTCCAAACAGCTGTTCTGCGGACCGCTTTAACATTGTTATCTATACGTGAAATAATTTCATATTATATTGTCGGTGGTTATTTTGAAATTTTAGTGCAACACAATAAACCTCATTTAGGTACTCTTTTATATTAAACTTGGTTATTACATTATATTTTGCTTGTTACCGATTTTTTTTTTAATAATATTAATTAAAGTGATTATTTTTACAAACTTCCATCTATTACATCAACAGAAACTATAAACTTGACCTAGCAGGAGAGGGCTAGGAGGGATCGAACCCTCCCGCGGAGCTAGCTTGGCCTATCCTTCTTTTTTTACCTTTTGTGCTTACTTGACGTAATTATATATCTGTACTCGTATTTTTTATTATTATTATTATTATTTTTCTTTCCTTCCTTCTTTCTCTTCTGAGTTTTGCACACCTCCCTACCTCTCCCTCTTTTTGAGGTGTAGCAAACTACAGTAAAAAGGTGCATAACGTCATAGTATGTGTAATCAATTTTTTTCACGTAATTTTCATGCAGGTACAGAAATCATCATGTCATGGGATATAGTGTCCTGGGCAAATAACGAATCGGTTGATTACGTCCCCTCGATCTGGGCACTTCCAGGTGGACTGTCCTATAAATGGCCAACAGGCGTCCCCAGGGATTCTAAAAGGAAAACTCATCGAGACCTGTGACCCATTGAAATATGGAGTATTTAAAGGAATAGCTAGAAAGACTGGTGTCTTAAGCATCTGTCAAGCAAAACAATATTGTGAAAAGGCCACATATACGTCTTCTTTAGACACGACCGATGGAGAAGAACTTTCTCAGGAGCATAAAGGGCCGAGATCTAGCGGAGACGAGGAAGATTCTCCACTATCTGGTAATAAACGAAAGATGCTTATTCCGATTATGTGATTTTATTTGGTATATTTTCAGAGATGGTACCGCCAACTCGAGAACCAAGAAGTAACAAGAAGTTGGGTAATCAGTGTTCTTTTGCAAGTGTTACTACCAATGCAGGAAACTGCTCTCAAAATTCTCGTGACAACCCTATTATGACAGGTATAATATATTTATTATGTTTCTATTATTTTGGTTTACATATCTTCAGGTTGAACTGATTATCATATGCAATATATCGAAGGTTTTGGCTTAAAACGGATTAAGTTTTGCCATAACCTAAGAAGACTGTAATATTAGTATGTCCTAATTTAAATTACTCATGGTGATCGCCGGCGTTGCTTTATCACACTGAGAAATTTTCTTTATCACTGCAGCCAAAAAATTTGCTACGGCAGCAGAAAACTCTAATAGCATAGGCGCCAGTGTGGTACTCTTCTGCGACAATAAAGTGTGATTTACTGCGAATACTTTACTATAACAGCAAAGTTACTTTATAAAGTAGTTTTTTACTCCTCGTAAAGCAAATTTCTCATTACTAAAAATAATTTCTGCTCTTACTAAAAGCTAAATTTGCTACCATTGTAGAAAACTTTTCTGCAACTGAAGAATCAGTAAAGTTTTTTCACTGTACTTGTGAAGAGCTTTGTTGCCATTACAAAGTAACTTAGCCAGCCCTATGAAGTAGCTTTATTGTCTCAGTGAAGTCATTTTACTGTATTAAAAAAGAACTTTGCTGAACTATTAATGATTATATCCTGCGAGAAAATGAAATGAAACTTGAAGCAGACTTCAAAAATAAATTTCTTATCTGAGATTGAATCTGTGAACAATCAGAATCAGAAAACTTTTCATTTTACACATTCAATCTCAGACATGAAATTTATTTTCGAAGCCTCATGACCAAGTGTCGTTTTCATTCTGCTCACAGCACATTATTATTACATTCAGCATAATAATGAACAATTTTTTTTAATTCAACAATATATTATGGACAATAAAATACAAGTCAATTCAAAACAAAATCAAAATACAAAATAAAATGTGAATTCAAATAAAACTAATATTATTAATATTTACTGACAAAAAACAATAAAAAATTCAGTCTTAAAAAACTTAACATTAACTTACAGCATTGTTCTAACAAACTTAAAGCAAAGCACATTTTTCTTAAAGGTATTGCGTAATAAATGCAAAATGAGTAATAATAATCATCAGTAAATTACATTAAAACTTGAAGTATTCTAGGCTTAAAAAAATAAAAATTTTCTCCAAATAATACAATAAAACTACTCATATTGATACATCATAATCCAGATTCATATTGATCCATAATATCGTCCAGAAGACTGAAACTCTCATCATTGACTCCTTCCACTGTAACGAAAAATACTCACTTTATTGTGTACAATAATAATAATAATAATAATTATAATAATAATACATCAGACACCGCAGCTCCAGAAGTCTGTCATATTTTAAATATTAACACGTGGTAGTTTATTTCCTTAATTATTACTGGATGGTTAGGTAAATAATATTCATAATACTTACGTTCGAAGTTTTCAAAGTAGTCCTGTAGTTCCCATTCTGCAAGTTTTTTCTTCAAAACTGAACCATCACTGTTGTACACGAACCGCTAAGTATTTATTAGCGAGTACGAACACTACGAACAGCATGGTGAGGAAAATGGCGATCGGGACGCAGCCGGCGTGGAAGTTGTTCCCCCAACCCCAACATCGATATTTATTGTATCGCACAGTTCATCACCTTGACCATGCATTTTACACGCCACTTCGTATCGGCGGTAGGGCACTAATGGCACAGAATAACCCAACTGTTTATAGTTTATATAGTCTATAATAAGAGGAAGATCAGCCAGAATCGGAACCCCCGCGAACCAGCTGAAGGAAGATGAAGAAGCCGGCAAGGCAAGGACAAGAAACGAGACGCAAGACGCAATGCAATGCACTGGTGCTGGCGCACTATGCGCATGCCACCGCAATGCGCAACGCAAGCAAAGGTGTTTACTTTCAGCAGATCGCGATCTCCGCTCCTGCAGCATTTATATTTATTAAGACAAAGTTATACCCATAGTTTTTGTTACCGTAGCATACACACATAATAGCTGTTGTGAATTTAATTAATAAGAAATACACTTTACCGTCATAGTAAAGTAATATTTCTATTACAGCAATGTACTAAGCTGTCTCAACAGAGAGTTTTAGTAAAGTGATTTATTTTGTTGCAGAAAAATAAATGTTTAGTTATTGAAGGGAATTACACCACGACAGCTAAAAATAACGTAGCAGAATTTTCTTTAGCTCGACTTTTCTCAGTGCAACATTGCAAATATAAATTTAGTTTTTTTTCTTTTATTTTAGAAGCAGAAAAGAAAATATTCAAAGAAATTCTTGCTTTAAAATGGGAAGTTGGGGAAATGAATAAACAAATTAATAAAAGGCTCAACCATTTGGAAGAAAGGATGATCAGCAGTCAGGTGCCTTTATTACGTGTACCTGAGATAAATGAAGAATCATGGCAATTACCACTGCAAGATGAGGACTCTCTTAAATTCATTGAGAGGTTAATTACTGATGACCAAGGCAAATTTAATACTTTGGTAAGAGAATATTTAAATTTTCAGTTCTATCTTAACATTTTATTAATTCATAAAAATAGTGAATTGTAGGTCAATGAGTATAAGCACACAGAGTGCAATTGCTAGCCTGTTAGGTGGGTTCGGAGAATTCCTCCATCGCCCATAACAGTTGTCATGCTGGCAGTGCCCGAAACTCCAACCAGAGAGTTTGCTTCCGCATCCAACAGCAGAGCCTTCCAGAGTACCAAATCAAGCACAGACACGTGTTTCGTTCTACTGGAACTCATCAGTGTGCTGCATTCGGAGTATCTGGAGGATGCTGTCGGATGAACGGAAGCCGGGGCCTCTTAAGCCGCGAATTAACACGGAACTCCGTGTGGTGTAAAATAGAGCGACATCTAGCGGTCAGTTCAAGGAACTAACCGTAAGTTCACTCTAAATTGATTGAAGTTCCAGACACTACCAATAAAGCCAGTCGATGACAACGAATAATGAAGAAAACAGAAGGCAAGTATACTCAACGATTAATTCATAAAAATAGTGAATTGTAGGTCAATGAGTATAAGCACACAGAGTGCAACCCACCTGTTAGGTGGGTTCTCCGAACCCACCTAACAGGCTAGCAATTGCACTCTGTGTGCTTATACTCATTGACCTACAATTCACTATTTTTATGAATTAATCGTTGAGTATACTTGCCTTCTGTTTTCTTTATTTTATTAATTGTCATAGGTTGAATGTTTGTACCTAAGTGGAGGCGACACGTACCATAAAGCGGTGTATCCGTCCATGAATAAACTATTATCAAAAAATGTCTCGATCCTTTATTCAGGAGAAGGAAAGAAGGGGAAGAAGGCATTCATCGAGTTAAAATGCTATAAAGCTGTAATAAGTAAGAGAGTGAAATAAAAATTCTACAAAATACTCAACTTGTGTTTTTTTAGGAGCTGTACGGAGAAAATATAAAGATGTCACGGACGTAGAGTTGAAGAGATCGGTGTCAGCATTTCTAGCTGGATCCATCGACAGACGTGGAGGAAGAAAATCCCGAAATAATGCAGTACCTAATGATAATTAACCCCTTAATATGGGTTATATATCTGACAAAAATAAATGGCTATTTAGAATCCCACTTTAATTAACTTTCATGTGATTTAATTTCTAAGAATGTGATTTTATTTGATATAATTATTAAACATTTAAAATAATAATTATATTTGTTGTACTTAGGTATTTCCTCTATAGTACGAGAGCCCACGACCAAAACCATGTATCATCGTTTTACGGCCAAAACCGTATCAAGTCGTTAGATAAGATGATCCTGAACCCTACTAGGTGGGTGGTAACGGTCAAAAGTGTAGCAATTGTGTGGGAGGCCATTTCTGCTATGTCAAAAAAAATAGGCAGACGGTATTATCGTATTACGTCTGATATTGAAAATGTACATAGATTTTGTCATTTTATGACGAAAATGTTTGTTTTCAGACATTTTGCGCGTAGCATTATGACCTGAGCGTATTTTTGAAAATGTCAAAAAATTTAGCCGAACTGTATTATAGCAACCCGGTTCAATTTTTTTTAAACTTTTTGTATGGCTTCCGGGATTACCAAAATACTGTTTTCGGACATTTCCGATGTCGCCTATAATCCCAAAAACGAAAAGAACGTTCCGGAGTCAAGGGGAAAAATTCATTATATCGCAAGGGGAAAAACCCGTTGACAATACTTCACAAGAACTGCACATGCTATATCAAGAAGCTTTCGCTGATTTAGGCAAATATACTTCTGATACCGAAAATATATTCATAGTCTTAGAAGAATTCATGTGCAGATAATACAACGAAAAAAAGATTAATGATGTTGATTAGGCTAGATTGAAAATTTTCACAAAACTTTTAAAATGAAAAATGACAATGCTTCCACAACTCTCAATCTGGACTTTATCCAATTACGATCCCTGCAATCTGCCGCCGTGCAAAACAGAATTGGAGCAGCATTTGTTACGGACGAAATATATTGCACAAATATGGAGCAACGCCCACATGAAAAATCCAACCGATCTAAACCGCACAGATTTCGGATGGTATGAAAATGAGGGACGTTTGCACTTTTCGTGGTTCTCCGGTAACCAACTACCAGAATTGAGCGATGTTATTTTGGACGAAGAATCAAAAGGTATAGTTAACATGACTTTTACTGCAGCATTTATACAGTGCATTTATTTTAAGTGTTGCCATAGGGAATAGCATGTAAAAAAATACACCCTATTTTAACTTATGTTGTCTTGTACTTTGGAAGTCGTTTTTAATTTTCAATAATAGTACACGTCATCTACTTTACAATACGGCCTTTCAGAAAAGCCGGTCATTGTTCAATTTTATGATACAGGCTGTCCCATTGAGGTGAAAAAACTGCAAGAAACGGTAAGAGATACGAAGTCGGTTAAATTACAAAAAAGTTGCGCTGTTTTGAGACGAGTATTTGGCAATTTTTTTTTCTCAGTATTCCCAGAATAAAAGAAATGAGTGATCTTGACTAATGATTTTTATTTTTTAGAAGATGACATTGAAGATCCTGATCGTGATCTGGAAAGTGATTTCGATGATGACGATGATGATTATGCGTCCGACAGTGACTAAAAACACACACACATCTCGCATCTTGTATCTTCAAATAAACAGTATTTTTTTTAACTTTATCCCAATTTCCTTTCGTGCAATTTATTGAAGTCCTTCAACTTCCGTTCGACGCGGGTAAGCTCTTTATTAATCATCATCAAATAATTTACTGGTCGCAACTTATTCATTGGCTTGTAACATAGACTTCAATCGCCTCAATACGATTTTTGAATGATTTCGGAGTATCGAAAAGTTGTCTGATTAGTGCTACATTGAATTTGTCTGATATAAATTTTTTCTACATATAGACAACTTATTTTATCACGTCTAACAATTTTCAGACGAATTGCTATGTTACCGATCGGTAAAATTTCTTAACGTTTTCAAAACGGTCTCAAAATTTAACGTGCTCACGTTTTTTTCTGAAAAATTATTCTTTCACATACACTGACCCAAATTCACTCGTGAAAATCATTTTCAGACGTTTTGCTATGATACTTTTTTTTTGTCTCATTTCTAATTTTTTTAAGTGGTCTCCCGGGTACATGCTACGCTAGTGGCGTCTGAAAAACGTATTTTCTATATCTTAGAGCTATCATTTAACTATATTCTGAAAATCAGACGGATTGCTATGATACAGTTTGGTAAAATTTTTTGACCTTTTTGAAAATTTGGTCAGGTCAGACGATACACGGAAAATTTCTGATATTGCGATTTTCGGGTTCAGGATAATCGAATCTATTAATTTGATGCGGTTTTTGTCGTATTGCTATGAGACAAAAATTTTGGTCGTGGGCTCTCGTACTACTAGTGTTACAGGCATTTGAACTTTTTTATTTGTGATTTAATTTCTAAGAATGTGATTTTATTTGTGATATAATTATTAAACTAACATTTATGATAATTATATTTGTTGTAGTTACTTACAGGTACCTATTATTTTCTATTCGAGCATTTTTCAATATAACTCGACCTTATATTTTATCAGATGAATTTTTGGTTATACTAACTGAAACATTGTTCCCTTTAAGCAAAAGCACTCGATGCCAAAGAAATCACTCGATGCAAAAAAAATAAAATAAAAAAACCTTCTTGCGCATCAATCGCAGAAATAGTGTATTTTTATGCGATTCAATAATAAATATTTTCTTCCTATTTTTTTTTTGGGGGGGGGGAAATCACCTACCTACCAAAAAAAAAAAGAATGACCCTCTCGTGGTTTCGAACCCGCACCAACAGTTTACTAGGCAAGGGTACACCCTTGCCTAACTAACTGAGCCAAGGTGCGTTTCAAATTTGTAGCGATGATCGGGTAGGTATATGTAGTACGTCAGGTACTTACACCTACACATTTTATTTTTTAAACTGGTCGTATCTTTGTTATTAAAAAACCAATTTGAATACTTTTTTCACCTGCATGTAGGTGATTTAATTGTCGTTGCGCTTGCTCTTCTAATTTTCAGAACCATTCATAATTGAATGTGAAAAAAAATAAAAAAGAAATTGCGAACCATTTCATTGATTTAATAATTTTATATAAGTGTAAGCTAATTTTGCACAAGCGAAAAACTTTTTTATTTTTCGTTTAAAGTGCTACATTAATGGAGGCAAATTGAAGCTAAGACATCAAATTATATGTTAAAGCAAAAAAAAATGGAAAATTTCGGTTCAACTTCTTAAAAAATGGACTCATAAACGGTTATAGAATTGACACATTTTCACCCTTTTTCCTACCCACGACACTGGCTTATTAATGGAAAATATGCTAATTTTATTGCATTAACTCAAATTTCCAATAATTTTCTTCAAATCCTGTTAATTTGATTTCAAAGTTTTTTTGACATCTTGCTCATACGGGGGCTCAAAAAATTGGAAATTTTCCGAAAATTCAAATGGCTGCCATTTTGAAACGGCTCGGCCGATTTTGCTCAAGTGCAATACCAGACCACTCCTTGTGGATATCTTACTCCCACAAAAATTTCAGCCTCCTAGATTCAAAACTGCGACCTGAAATGAGATGACAAAAACCGGATATCTGGAACTTTGAAGGGACACCCTGTAGAAGTGATGGGACTTTTGGAAATTTTTTCAAAAAAATCTAACGTCATTCCAAAGATTTACAAGAATCCAAAATTTCGTTCACTAATCTTGAAAGATAATGCTACAGGAGAGTTTTGAAAATCGAAATTTCGCGATTTTGGAGAAATATATAAATATATAAATATAAAATATTGATAATTATGTTGGGATAGCAGCCAATTAAAAACGCAGGTTTTCTCTTTTTTCTTTTTAATTAACCCAAGCTTTCGAGCTTTTCTTTAGCTCTTCTTCAGGGGTACTGAAAAGATTAACAATAAATAATTGTAAGTATAAATGAAAAATTAGGAACTAAAAAATTACATAATACTTACAGAAATTGAGTAAAAATTGAAGATGTTAAAAAGTTAATCATTTTCATGGACAAGTGTAGTGGATAAAAACATACAAATATGAACTAATAAATTAATAACTAATAACAAGAACTAATAACATAGGAAAGTTAATTCCAAAAAAGGGTTTAAAATAATTTAGAAGTTTTTTTACATTTGAATTACATATGAATAATTTTTATTTAAATTTTTTGAAAGATGTCAATTTGATCATTTTTGATTTCATTGTAAGGAAGAAAGCAGGTATTAATTTATTGTTTAAGAAAGTGAAGTTATTGTAACACACAAATACCTAGATATTTACTGAAAAATAATCAAAAAAATATTAGATAAATTAATTTTCTCAACTACAAATTCATTACAGTTAGTACAAAACTTGAATAATTCTAACGATAGACAAGAAACTGAACAAACAAAATATATTTCTCTTCCATACATCAAACCTATTTCAATACAACTAGCTTCAATCCTTAAAACCTCTGAAAGAGATAAAGTTGCTTTTAAAACTGAAAAAACCGTCAAACAATTGTTTTCAAAAATAAAAGACAAAACACCTACACTACAACAATCAAATGTTGTTTACTCTATACCATGCCTAAACTGTGATCTAAATTATGTAGGACAAACTTCAAGAAATCTTAAGGACCGCATAACATCTCACAAAAGTGATATAAAAAGAAAGACAGGCGCTTGTGCTTTAACAAAACATATTACTTCCACTGGTCACGAAGCAGACTATAACAACTCCATAGTTTTAGATTCTGAAGTTAACACTTTTAAGCGCACATTTTTAGAAATGGTTAGGATTTCACAAAGACCAAATTTGATAAATTCTAAGAAAGACATAGACAACTTAAGTAATATTTATAGTCTTTTATTAGAAATAGATAAAAATAAGAATAAATAATTTCCAAATATTTAGTGTCTTTCAAAAATTATTTTTACTCTGTTAAATATTTTTTTGATTATTTTTCAGTAAATATCTAGGTATTTGTGTGTTACAATAACTTCACTTTCTTAAACAATAAATTAATACCTGCTTTCTTCCTTACAATGAAATCAAAAATGATCAAATTGACATCTTTCAAAAAATTTAAATAAAAATTATTCATATGTAATTCAAATGTAAAAAAACTTCTAAATTATTTTAAACCCTTTTTTGGAATTAACTTTCCTATGTTATTAGTTCTTGTTATTAGTTATTAGTTTATTAGTTCATATTTGTATGTTTTTATCCACTACACTTGTCCATGAAAATGATTAACTTTTTAACATCTTCAATTTTTACTCAATTTCTGTAAGTATTATGTAATTTTTTAGTTCCTAATTTTTCATTTATACTTACAATTATTTATTGTTAATCTTTTCAGTACCCCTAAAGAAGAGCTAAAGAAAAGCTCGAAAGCTTGGGTTAATTAAAAAGAAAAAAGAGAAAACCTGCGTTTTTAATTGGCTGCTATCCCAACATAATTATCAATATTTTATAATTACCTACAGCCAAAACAAATCTAATATTTTTATATATAAATATATATATAAATATATAAACAATAGGAGTGTAAATTATATTGAGAAAGTGGCCTTAGGCAAAGACTACGTTATACTCTTTTTCTTTATTTGCTCAAGCTTTCGATAGCTACATTTGCATCTTCTTCAGGAGCCAACTACAAATCAGAGAAAAAAACCATGAGTGTCTTTATGTATGTACCAAATTTTCGATTACTTACAGATTTGAGGTTCTGTCTTGGATGTTATATTTTGAATTCTTATTGTCTGTTTGGTATATCCTGATCATTTCTATGAATGTGCGTTTGAAGAGGTTCTTTTCTCGGTCTAGGATCTTTACTTCGCTGTAATTCATGTGGTGTCCCAGTTCGTTTTCGTGTTTGGACAATGCACATCTTCTCACGTCTCTCCTACTGTCACTTTTGTGTGATGTAATTCTTGCTGACAGATTTCTGGATGTTTGGCCTATGTAAACTTTGTCACAGTTGTTACAAGGGATGGAGTAGACAACATCTGCTTGTTGTAGTAGTGGTGTTCGATCTTTGATTTTCGAAAACAGTAGTTTGCAGGTTTTTACATTCTTCAACGCCATCTTGTCTTGTTCATCTGTCTTTATCAAGGGGGCAAGTTTGTTCGTTAAATTGTCGATGTTTGGTAGGGCTCTGTATCTATTTCTTGATGAGGTTTGACTTGGTTGTTCCGGGTTGTTTGTTGTCGTCTGTGGTGGGGAAAAGAACCTCTTCAAACGCACATTCATAGAAATGATCAGGATATACCAAACAGACAATGTAATGAACCAAAGAAAGGATATAGATGGACTCAGCAATATATACTCCTATCTTTTGGAACTAGACAAGACAGCACACAACAGACCAGTTAATGAAAACCCCCCAGACACAACAATCCATAGCCCATAACAAAACAAACCCCGAAACCAAGTAGAGGGCAGCCCTTTCTCGAGCCAGTTGTCGTAGTACATGAGAAATAAAAATAACAAAAAGTAGAGGCTGATCTCAGATTCATAACTTTCCAAAATTTACAAATTTAATTGTACTTTCAATACAGGTATATTGAAAAGTAACTAACTTAAAATTTGGGAACTTGGTTTGGGAAAAGAGCTCCCTATTATAAAGACAGTAGAGAATTTTAAGGGAAGATTTTTTAAGGAAAAAGATTTTTTATAAAAAAAATTTTTGGATTAAAAAGGAAATTTTCTCCTCTCTCAAATTAACAATAAAACCAGTAACAGCAATAATGTAGAATCAATAAAATAGATCAAACAAATAGATCAACTAGAGTCAACCAATAAATAATAATTAATAATTTAAAACAGAAGGTTTCATAATATTAACTTAGAATATGGAACTTCAAGACAGACACTCACCTGCTGCTGTATCTGATATGTGAAAGTTTAGGAACTCTAATATGGAAACATAACAAATAAACAGAACCTGACTGAAAGACAAGTGACACAAACTGCCTCCTTGCCGGACTGTCACAATGTCAACAATGTAACAAGGATCATCCTTCAGTTAAGAGAGAGAGAAGGATTTTTTTTAAATTATTAAAAAAGTTTTTCTTGACGTTATCTTATCAAATAGAAGGATCCTCATTTTCAGACGGCAAGATGGTGGTCATAACATAATGTAGATGAAAATTAGATTTTTACTGTCCAAAAATTAGTTTTAAATTGTTTTTAATGTATTTGTAATGATTTTAAATATTGTGATAATTGTGCAGAATTAACTGCAAGTTCCTAGTGACTGTATCAAACTGCCAAATAATGTAACAATCATAGAGGATACCTCAGAGTGTTCGGTTTCCCACATTACCCATGTGTTTGTTAATTATGGGAATAAGAATTCAAAATATAACATCCAAGACAGAACCTCAAATCTGTAAGTAATCGAAAATTTGGTACATACATAAAGACACTCATGGTTTTTTCTCTGATTTGTAGTTGGCTCCTGAAGATGATGCAAATGTTGCTATCGAAAGCTTGAGCAAATAAAGAAAAAGAGTATAACGTAGTCTTTGCCTAAGGCCACTTTCCCAATATAATTTACACTCCTATTGTCTAACTTAGTCGGCCAAAACTAACAAAATTAATTGTTTTATATAAATATATATATAAATATATAATACACACCCTTTGGGAAGTAATGACCTTCGTTAGAACACACACTGTTGTTAGTAATGGGTTATAGGTCAATGAGAAGTAAGACTCTTTTCTCTGGCCAAGCTTTCGGAATTACTTTATTCCTTCTTCAGGGCAACTACAAGATCAAAAACTACAGTTACAACAATATGTTACATCAATTTCTATACAAGTAAGTACTTACGAAATTCGAGGTTAACTCTTATAGTTCTTAGATAAATTGAATTAAAATGAAAAAGACTACACATTGTTAGACTACTACAAACACTTAAAAAAATTAACTACACATTATTAGGTCAATTAAAAACTACATATTTTAAAAAATTAAATACTGGAAACGAGTCCCCGAGATCGAGAGCCTCCCATCACGTGTCCGACATCTTGGTTAGTTATTAATAAATTTCAAGATAATATTAAATTTTTTTAAATCCTTAAAAATTTTTCAAAAAATTTTTCTATGTCGAACTTCAGAAATCACATGTCTCTCTTCGTCTGTCAGTTGTCATTGTTGTGTCTTTCTTCTTTTTATTATTCCTGACTTGTCATCTTGTATTTTAGTTCTTCTTTTTTAATTTTACTATTTTTGGTCTTATGGTTTTTGTAGTATGTGATGAGTCTAT
The DNA here is from genome assembly GCA_910589415.1 of Malachius bipustulatus. Classification (NCBI taxonomy): domain Eukaryota; kingdom Metazoa; phylum Arthropoda; class Insecta; order Coleoptera; family Melyridae; genus Malachius; species Malachius bipustulatus. The sequence continues at coordinate 1,902,303 of CAJUUM010000031.1, read as the reverse complement.
TAGTCGTGGTTTTCTATGTTGGAGTCTGTATTGAGTCTGTAATAGGAATTATCTTTTTCTAATTGTATTAGGTAACTGTATGCTGCACTTAAGTTGTTCGTGTCTGACTTTTTATTAATTATTTTGTCTTCTTTAGTAATTTCAATCATTTCTAAAGTCAGTCTTTTTTTATAATTTTCTTCATGAGGCTCGTTTGGACTAGAAATTAACTCTCATATTGTGATGCCGCACCTACACTCTCCGACGAAGTTTGCGACCCCTGGCAAACAACACAGGGGAAATATATGTCAGTGAAGTGCGGTTGGCGTTCATCCTGCCCGTGGTTAGAACCTTATCCGTGTGATGCGTTAGATTATCTATGTGTTAGATTAAGTAGCTGTATATATCTAGTATTTAGAAAAAAAATGTAAATATCTCTTTCCTTGTCACTATATTATAACTAGGCTAGGAAATGTACATACAGTTAATGATATATATATATGTACAGGTTCTCGGGCGGAGCTGGGTGGCCCATAGCATTATATTTACCCGCACCTGTAATTGTAATTACCAATCTGAATAAATGTTATATATGTGGGACCACAAAGATGTGCATTGGCTCAACATGCCAACGAACAAGACCATATACCAAAATTTGAGGAAGTTTCGATCTTAAGAACGGAGCAAAATTATATAAAAAAAGACTGACTTTAGAAATGATTGAAATTACTAAAGAAGACAAAATAATTAATAAAAAGTCAGACACGAACAACTTAAGTGCAGCATACAGTTACCTAATACAATTAGAAAAAGATAAGATAAGTCCTATTACAGACTCAATACAGACTCCAACATAGAAAACCACGACTAATAGACTCATCACATACTACAAAAACCATAAGACCAAAAATAGTAAAATTAAAAAAGAAGAACTAAAATACAAGATGACAAGTCAGGAATAATAAAAAGAAGAACAGACACAACAATGACAACTGACAGACGAAGAGAGACATGTGATTTCTGAAGTTCGACATAGAAAAATTTTTTGAAAAATTTTTAAGGATTTAAAAAAATTTAATATTATCTTGAAATTTATTAATAACTAACCAAGATGTCGGACACGTGATGGAAGGCTCTCGATCTCGGGGACTTGTTTCCAGTATTTAATTTTTTAAAATATGTAGTTTTTAATTGACCTAATAATGTGTAGTTAATTTTTTAAAGTGTTTGTAGTAGTCTAACAATGTGTAGTCTTTTTCATTTTAATTCAATTTATCTAAGAACTATAAGAGTTAACCTCGAATTTCGTAAGTACTTACTTGTATAGAAATTGATGTAACATATTGTTGTAACTGTAGTTTTTGATCTTGTAGTTGCCCTGAAGAAGGAATAAAGTAATTCCGAAAGCTTGGCCAGAGAAAAGAGTATTACTTCTCATTGACCTATAACCCATTACTAACAACAGTGTGTATAAATATATATATATATATATATATATATATATATATATATATATATAGATTATTGTGGGAGTAATTGCCGGAATTGATTATCCAAATATTTAGGTTCAGGGCATTCGGCATTAAAAAAAGGCATTTAATTACATGGTTTTATTGCAATCTCCAACGTTTCGATCCCCATTTGTCAGGCAAAAATTGGATCATCATCAGGGTAGCAATCACCAGTGAGATAAAGGTTCGCTTCACATGACATATTAAACGATCGTCCTGATAAATGTGGATCTTATTATGTTATTGTCATCTTTGTAAAACAATTTAAAAAACATGAAAATCACAATTACACAAATTGAAATCTAATATTTGTTAATCTAAACGTCGTCAGGCTCATGCCATTCCTCGTTCTTATGTTGACATATTAAACGATCGTCCTGATAAATGTGGATCTTATTATGTTATTGTCATCTTTGTAAAACAATTTAAAAAACATGAAAATCACAATTACACAAATTGAAATCTAATATTTGTTAATCTAAACGTCGTCAGGCTCATGCAATTCCTCGTTCTTATGTATGTAACATAAGAACGAGGAATGGCATGAGCCTGACGACGTTTAGATTAACAAATATTAGATTTCAATTTGTGTAATTGTGATTTTCATGTTTTTTAAATTGTTTTACAAAGATGACAATAACATAATAAGATCCACATTTATCAGGACGATCGTTTAATATGTCATGTGAAGCGAACCTTTATCTCACTGGTGATTGCTACCCTGATGATGATCCAATTTTTGCCTGACAAATGGGGATCGAAACGTTGGAGATTGCAATAAAACCATGTAATTAAATGCCTTTTTTTAATGCCGAATGCCCTGAACCTAAATATTTATATATATATATATATATATATATATAAATATATATATAAATATATATATATATCGTGGGCAGGTGAATTTTGGAAAACCACTTTTTCGTAATCTGGGGGTCATGATCGGTGGACATTTGATGAGTTTGGGTGATTTTTGGAAAGTGATGTCGTCCTCAATAGTGTATTTTTTTGTTAAAAAAATACACTAATAGAAAAAAAATAAAATAGATGGAGTCGGGGTAACACGACTTCATTACACCCCCCCTACTTCGGTAGACAAAAGCCCCGGCTTTTGTCCCCCCTGGCTCCCAGAAAAAGAACGCCCTCGTTCGCCACTCCTTCGCAACAAACAATAAAATGGAAACGCGTGTACGCTGTGCCTCGCTTACAAAAGAAATAAACATAAACAAACTCCCGGTATCAAAAATTCCTGGTATCCAAAAAAATTAATTTCCCTATCTATATATACACAAATAATTCCTTATCTATTTACATACAAAAATAATTCCCTATCTATTTACATTATAGTTACAACCCCTAAATTAACTCCCTAAATAAAAATCATACAAGTCAATCCCCACCTATTTACAAGTCAATCCCCAACTATTTACAAGTCCTAATCCCTGGCCCAAAAATTAACCCAACACTTATCCCTATTGTCGCATCTCTCTTTAGAGAGCGAGCTTCAGGGACTTCGTAGAAGGGAAATGGACAAGATCTTTTTATAACAATACAGGTTTATTACTAACAAATGGTCTCAGGGGGTTTACAAAATGGAAATAAAATATAAGTTCAATCTACAAGAATCAATTACAATGGGTACTTACTTTATTCTCATGCTGCTCAAGGTCTATCTTGCCTCAGGGGTGCTCAAGGGTCAGCTCAAGGGAAATGTCACTAGATACCTTTTATCACTCACTCGCCTCGTTGCCTTCTAACTTGCTTCACTGATCCATCGATTCTGTCCTGCCTTTTAGTTTTTCATCCTCGCATTGTTTATTCAAAACTACTGTGTTAGCATTTTTATACTGCGTTAGCATTTTTACAGTGCGTTAGCATTTTATATTTTATAGAGTTATATACAGTATGTGACACTATTATGGTCCTAACGGAGGGTCTCGCTGATCGCGGCACAAAAAACTCACTCACCCCGATCGAGCGTCATAGTCCACCGTCGCCCCTTCGCCCGGTCACTCTCTCCGTGACCTGGACGTTCGCCGAGGTTGCCGGATGTAGAACCGGCGGCGGCGCAGTTCTCCCCTGCGGGCCTGGGCGTCCGGCGAGCGGGTGGGTGCGAGTGTCGCCACCAGCAGATCGCACTGGACGGCCTTCTCCGCCGTCGTCCTTGGCTGGGTAGCGCGGCCTTCTCGGCGCGGCGGCTCCTCGCGTCGGTCCTCTTCTCGAGGACGCCGGCGCTTGGGTCCCAGGGGTCCGCCCCGGCATGGACAGTCCCGAGACAAAATCTCCGGCCGGTTGCAGCGCGAGCAGAACAGCCGCGGTGCCCCCTTGCACTGGCTCCGGTAATGGCCCATCTCGCCACACCGCCAGCACAAAACGGACCTTCCGGCAGGCTCTGGGGTGGTCGGGCGGCGTCCCAACCGACGGAAGATCGGTCTCTTCGGTGACGGCGATCTTCGCTGTGCTTCAGCGGCGGACGCCTCTGCGGATGACGCCTCCGTCGGCGTTGCGTGGCGTATCGGTGGCCCGGGCTCCGGTGACGGGGTTTCGGTGAAGGTATAACTTATTGACGGCGGTGTACTAGCCCCGTAGTCCAACTCAGACTCACCTTTGGACATCACTTTGGGGCTACGGTTTGCGGTAGTTGCGTCGTCGTCCCCCTCTAGAACACGGTGACGCAGACTTGCCGGGACGCACAGCTTACACCGCTGTTCGGTCCCCTTCTCGAACGGACGGTTACTATCCGGGACCCGCCGCTGCAGGCGGTCGTCACGGATACGGATATCGGGGCATGCGGCCGGGTTCTTCTCGACGGTGTCACATTTCTCTCGGTACCAGGCGTCAACTTTGTCGCGATCCGCGGTTTCGGTCGCGTAAACTTCGCCTTCGGCGGGCGGCGGGGCTGTCGGGGCGTCGCATGTCACTAAGGGGTAGCTCTGGCACCGTTCCGGGCGCGTTCGGCGATTCCTGGGGCGTCGGCAGCGCTGACGAGGGGGCTCCATGGCGCCAGGCACTTCCACCAGACCGGTTTCGGCCTGGCGTGGTCGCTCGCTGTCGCTCTCCACCCGCTGGGCGCGAGACTGACCGCTTCGGTCGTCGGTGTGTCTCGTTTCCGCCACCGGGGCCCGGAGAGGGTACTTTCGGCCCTTGATGCACACCTCCCGCCTGTGCATGTCCAACGAGAAATGGCCGTCCCCAAGGAAATCCATTCCCAGCACCATATCGACGGGTAAATTCGGCAAGGACAGGCAGGCCGCCTTCAATTTGTCGGGTCCAAGGCAAACGTCGAGCAGGAAGGTGGTCCGGATCGGTATGGTCGCGCCGTCGGCGATCCGCGCTGATGTTCCCTTATATCGTCGAATCCGGACGCCCTGCCTCTCGCAATGGCTGGCTACTTCGGCGCCCACAAACGAACGGGTTGCCCCTGTGTCTACGAGGGCCTCGAACGTCCTCCCCTCTATAGTGACGGTGAGGAACGGACGTGTGTCTGGGTCCAAGTCGGTTAGGCGGTGGTTGCGGTTGCTCGGGGCGGGTATCCGGTTTTCCGGCGTCTTTACCCGCCCCGCGTCTCGTTTCCCAGACGCTGACAGTCGCAGTCCCGCGACATTACTCCCGGACGCTCGCAACGCGAGCAAAAGAGTTTCGGCTGCCCGGAACACTGGCTGCGGAGGTGTCCCGTCTCCCCGCAACGCCAACAGACGACTCGGGCGTTGTCTCGTGCAGGTGGAGAGAACCTGACAGTTTTTGGCGCCGCCTGTTCGGTCATGGTATCGCCAACCTCGATCGCCCTCCGGGGTGGCGACGCACTTCGGCTCGGTTGTTGATGGGACTGCCATTCTGTCCTTCGCGGCAGCAGTGGGCTGGAGGGCGCAGAGGGCACGGTGGACGGACGGAGCGGTCTTGCTTCGGGTCCCGGAAATCTTCGGACGGTACGGAGTTCGGCGAGCACCTCCTGGGCTGCCTTGGCGTCTGCCATCAACGAGTTTACGTCATCGTAGCTGCGGCTCCAGAGCATTTGTTTCATTTCGGGTCGAAGGTTTCTCTGCATCCAGTCCAACTGTCGGTGCGGCGGTATCGCGCCGTGACGCCTGAACAGCGTCTGCATCGCGGTGATATACCGGAGCACGTCCTCGTCTGGCGCCTGTACTCGCCGACTGATCTCTGCCTCCAAGTCGAAGAAGTAATCAGCGTGGAGGAAGTACTTTCTGAACGCCGCCTGGAAGTCGGGCCACGTTGTCATGTAGGCAGAATTATTGCGGTACCATGCTAGGTACTCTCCTTCCAGTAGGAGTGGCATGGCGCGGAGCATCCTTTCCTGGCTCACTCCGTATATCTCCCGGAGCTCCTCCAGACGCTCCAGGAAATCGACTGCACTGGTCCGCCCGTCGTACCGCAGATTCCAAGCGGATACATTGGGCGGTCCCATCGGTTCGGTCGGTCTAGACGGGACCATTGGGGCAAAGGCGTACGGTATATAACTCGGGGCCATTGGCGTTGGCAGATGCCACGGTGGCGGTGGGGTCTGAGGCGTCGGTGTCTGGACGGTTGTAGCGGTCGGGGGGCAAGACGTCCATGTAGTCGCAGTGGTGCATGCGGGCGGTGCGGAAGACACCACTGTTGTCGTCGTAACGGTCGATGCGGCGAGCGTCGTGGCGGTCGACGCGGCGAGCGTCGTGACGGCGGTGCTCATCGTCTTGTTGTCGAGCGTCAACCCAGGGAGGGACTTGATCCTGGCCGACAATATTCTTCGCTTCTCCTCCACTGTCGATGGGCATGACAGTCCTAGTCTGGCCAGTTCGGCGTCCAACTCGTCCTTCTTTAACCGGTAGATCCAGGACGTGCGGGGTTCATCTTGCAGAGGTAGGACGCCAAAGGGGGCGGCGGAGTGGTCCGTGGACGGTCCTGTAGACCCGGACGCCGCTGCTCCCTGCTCGAGATCGTCAGCGCCCATTCTGAACCAGTCAGCACCGAGCATGCGTGGCGGTCGGGGGGGGGGGAGGTTACTGACGGCACTGAAAAGGTCGGTGGTGAGGTCCCCAGGGGAGAGCAAAAAATTCCAGTCGGATCGGACCAACGGTTCGACTTCTGCGGGGTTTTGGCCGATTTTGGGACTCTTGCAATAAAGTCTTGGAAGTTCTGTGAGGTTCAAACGGTCGGCTGGGTCCCTCTGGATGCAATAGCGAAAGAAAATCTGACCTAGCAAACTAAAGGCCAAAAACTCCAAATGACCGCCCAAAATTTTCGATGGTTCGGATTCCTCGGATATGATTTCCCTTCGGTTTCGGCCTTTTTAAAAATTTCGTCCTTTTTGACGTCAGACTCCGGGAAGTGCCTCAAAATTGCACTTTTAGGTTACGGTCGGGTCGGTTTCGGATTTCGGTCCTGGTACGGATTTTTGTCGGCACTTGGCAACGCTGCGGGGTACTACGGTGGTCGTGAGTGCTTCTCTCGGGAATGTCTATTATTTTCTATGTACGGCGGGAAGAATGGAACTTCAACAGGGTCCCTGCTCGGGCGCCACTTTTGTAACTACGACTCCGCCTGAGAGTCGTCCGTGGCGTTTCGCTGGTCCGGAATCGTCTGGAGATCGGATGGATTCCTCGGGCGCCAGATTTTTACTGAGGGTTTACTCCCTTGGGAAGATGTTCTCGCCAAATCTTCCCACTTACCTGAGTCGTAATTACAATGGTACTGCTATAGTACCCTTGTCCCAGGGGTAGCTCTGTGGAGAAACGGAAAGTGCCAGGGGTCGGTTGAGGTGACCCTAAAATAACTGTGTTCGGCAAAGCGGGCTTTAATCGCTTTCCGAAAGCATTGACACCTCCGAGGAGCCAAGCTGTAGCGAGTGATTATCGGTTTAAAGGATACTTAATTAATTAATGCAGAACGGATGAACATTAACACCACAGAATTCAACTTAACAATTTTTATTATTAATTTATCGGAGTAGGTACACAATGAGCAATAATAATGAATCGGTATGAATAAATATATAATAACAAATCGGTCACGGGTCACAGCGGTACGTGAGGGGTGGTCGCGACTAATAAGTAGCTAGGTATACACGTCGGAATGACGAACGGGCGGTTAAAAACGGCCTGGATCGGTTTAGACAAAAAAAATAACTAGGCGGGCTGATCTCGGCGGTTATGTGAGTAGTGCGGCCACGGTGATCTCAACTACGCATTCGGAGGGGAATCGGCACGATTTTACGCAGCCCCCAGTCACTGCCCAGTTTTACGACAGACGCTGCTCCGCGAGCACCAGACGCCACCCCCAGCACACTGATCCACCCTTGCTATGCCAGGCGATGGACCGTGGACCAGGAGCGAAATCCTTGTTACTCACAACGTGGAAATGAAGGGGTATTGAAGGAGCCCGTTGTTCCGCGGGTGCCAGACACCACTCCCGGCGCACTGATCCACCCTTGCTATGCCAGGCGATGGACCGTGAACTAAGAGCGAGGCCTTTGTTACCCACAACGGAGATGGTAGGGGTTATCAGAGGAACCCGTTGTTCCGCTGGTACCAGACACCACTCCCGGCGCACTGATCCACCCTTGCTATGCCAGGCGATGGACCGTGAACTAGGAGCGAAGCCTTTGTTACCAACAACGGAAGGAGGAGACGGTTCTGATGAAGGCTGGAGCGATAGGAGTGAGAGGAGACAAATATCGACCGCAGCAGAAATATAAATTGCAACAGCACCTACCTTTGACTATTCTTCGGCAACGGGTCTAGACAGAGATCTTCTATTAATTCAGATGCACGACTAAATTACTAATTACTCTTAAACTATTGCTAACTAACTATTAACTTCCCGGTGAAAAGAACAAAAATAAAAATAACCACAACTGCTTGCACTCGGAATTCCCGGTAGGTACTTAAACTGAGAATGCTGACACACGTCTTTACGATCGGAGATCAGAATTCGGAATTCCTTTTTCAAATCACGGCCCCGGTTTATATAGCGACCACTATCGGTTCCTGGTGAGATAGAAATTTTCGAGAACATTTTCTCCGTAAAAAAGGTTAATTTAAACTGCTATCTGCGGCCCGGTGCATTTCGGCGTTTTTATAATGCGATAGTGGTCGATAACTTGCTTGAATTTGAAGCCAACTGCCTCGATTTAGTTACTTTAAAAATCAGCCTGTGCATAAAAAATTAATGGAATTAAATGAAATCATGAAAATTATTAGTACTTTGCTGATTCAAGGTACCTACCTACCAAACCCTATTTCTGTACTATTCACAAAAACTTAACTGAATTAATAATAACTTAAACGGGGTGGTCCTACCTATCTACCTATGTCGTTGGAATGATCTTTATTTATTGAAAAGAATAGAAAAATAGAAAAGAAATAAAATAGATGGAGTCGGGGTAACACGACTTCATTACAGTAGTTCAGAAATTTTGAAATGTAGAAAGTGGGGGACGAGATTGCTGTTACAATAGGTCTAATAGGAGAGTCTTGTTTATGTAGTTTAATTAGACCATGTAGTCTGGGCATGCGCAAGTTCATTGGGGTTCTCAGCTTGTGGTTGAATGATTCTAAAATAATATCTTTATATGAGTTAATACAAGATTTAAGTTTCCTAGAGTAAGAGTCAAGGGGGTCTCTCCGTAGCTCGACAAAGATACTATTATTATTACTCACAAATTCATTGACCTTATTTTTATAGTCTTGAGTTTTCATGATAACCAAAGTGTTAAAGCCACAACTTTTTTTTTATATTTTTGTAAATAATACTTTTGTTTTGTTTTGGGTAGGGAAATAATTAGAATTTGCCATTTCCATTAATTTAATTAAGTTGCTCGGGATATTTATTTCATTTTACGCGAAAAGAATAATCGCCTGGCTTCCCCACTTGCTTCTGCGTCGAGAGGAAGAAGAGTCGTCGTGTCGCCGCCTCGAAAAGAGGTTCGTTGGTTTTGAAGTTAGCTGAAAATACGCCGCGGTACGCTGGTGCCAAATTTGTCGTCTCGTTCGTGCTCTGCCACTTCTACAAGCTCCATTTCTAGGCCTAGAACCGAATCCACCCCCAGCTTCGCCAAAAGGTAAGTGGTTCAGTTGTCAGGCGATTCATATCGTTTAAAATTTCGATTCATACAGTCCACTTATTAATACCTATTCGTAGGTATACTTCAATTTTTTCGAGAACCTAGATTCGTCTAGGCTCATTCACAAACATTTTTTGGTCACTTCGAGCCTGATATCATTGTTTCGTAATAATTATTCCCTCATTAGTCAATGGAAGTGGTAGATTTTGATTTGTTATAATAGTAAAATAATATTGGAATAATTTAAAGCAATAATTAATTCATCAATTTCGTTGGGTCTTATCATATTTCGGTGATAAGCCTATCTCAGTACCTACCTACAATTTAAGTAGTTCTGAAATTTAATGAAGAAAATATAGTTTTCAAATTATAATTTATTCTAAATTATTATTATAGTTAGTTGGTTTGAAAGAATTTTCGATTGATCATAATTAAAATCACCTGTTTATAATTTGGTACACAAAATAAGTGCATTTTACTGGAGTTTGCTTGATATATACCTATTTAATATTTATTTTGAAATACCGCTCTTGTTCCTGTGCCTGTTAGATTATTATTTAATTTAATTTTTTTTGAAATATCATTATGCCTCGAAATAAATTAGCGGAGCAACGAGCTCAAAGGCAATTGCAGATGGATCTTGTCGATGATATTTTGTCTGTTGCTGAAAAAGCTATAACCGATAAAAGTGTACACGTCAGGTTTAGGCTTAGATGTGAGTGTTTGGATGAACTCTATGAAACTTTCGAAAAAATACATTCCGCTATCATAAATATGATCGTGGAAGAAGAAAATCCAAATTTTACTGCCGAGAAGGCAATTCGTCAGGTCTTTCTTGATAATTTTTTCACAATAAAAACGATTTTTATTAATCTTTTTCTGCAACCGGCACGGGAGCAAGAACCAGATCCACCCGAGGATCAATCTATCCAAAAAACCTCCAATATAAAGTTGCCACGATTAACTATACCGACATTTACGGGTGATTATAAACAATGGGCCACCTTCCGAGATTTATTTTGTACTTTGGTTCACGAAAATGATTCGTTAGATCCTGTATCTAAGTTTCAATATTTAGTTTCTGTCTTATCCAAAGAACCTTTGAGAATTGTCAAGGTTTTACCCCTCACCTCGGAGAATTATTCTATTGCTTTTCAAGCGTTACGAGATAGGTATGAAAATTATCGTTTACTTGCTTCTACCTATTGGAATTCGATTTGAAATTTGAAGCCCTTAACTGTCGCATCATCTCATAGTATGCGGTATCTCTTAGATACTTTTCAGGAGAACGTGTCTGCTTTGGAGACCATCGACTTTCCCTTGAATCTACAAGACTTTATGCTTTTCAGTCTGTTGTTACAAAAGGTTGATTCTACGACTCGTGAACGTTTCGAATTGACGTTGGGAACTCATGCTATACCAACTCTTGCCCAGTTAAAAGAGTTCCTCAATAAACAGTGCAATGCTCTTGAGAACACGGCCTTGAGTCCGTCATCTAACATTTCCAAACCATGCGCAGCCTCGATTGGGAAAGTAAAACCCATCTCTTCTCTGGTTAGTACTTCTAAAAATAGATGGAGTAATTGCTCGATTTGTAGTGAGGACCACTCCTCATACCAATGCCCCTCCTTTCGGGATAAATCCCCGAATGAGAGATTTCGATAAATCAAGGAGAGGTATCTTTGTATAAATTGTTTTGGCACTCATCGAGTGAAAGATTGTCGCTCTAAGTTCAATTGTGACAAGTGTAATCAGAGACACCACACTCTTTTACACTTCGATCAGAATGTCGCGCCCAACAATGAGATTTCTGGTACTAAACCAACTTCAGATTCCGCAGAAGGTGGTTCGCGTCAAGAGGTTGCACAGTCTCTTGCCAATGTAAGTTCTTCTAAGGAAAGTGTTCTCCTTGCCTCCGTCTTAGTAGATATTTTGGATTCTTGGGGTAAATTTCGAAAAGTCCGAGCAGTGATTGACAGTGGTTCACAGGTTAACATGATATCTTCGAGGTGTTTGCAGCAGCTGGGTCTGAAGAGCCAGAGTGTTTCATTGGCGGTGTTTGGAGTCGGTGAGCGCATATCCCCAATTTCAAAAAGTGTCTCTTGTATGATTCGTCCGGTTGGCCAATCAGTTCCCTCGTTCTCTTTCGATGCTATGGTAATGCCAACCATTTGTTCGAACATGCCCTGTGCCCCTGTAGCTAGAGAAAAATTAAAACATTTCTCTAATTTGAAAATGGCGGATCCAGAATTTCATATTCCGGGCCCAATTGACTTGTTGCTAGGAGCGGAGCTGTTTCCTTTGATCTTGCGTGAAGGCAGGTTGACGTCAGCCACTCTGCCCACAGCGATTGATACCGTCTTCGGATGGATAGTAATGGGAAGATTGCCGGTTGGTACTAACCAACCTCAAGTGGTGAATTCTCTGGTTGTTTCTACGAATTTTTCTCTCGAAAATACCATGAAGAGATTTTGGGAATTGGAAGAAGTTCCTATAAATCCTATTCCTTCTATGGATGAGCTTAAGTGTGAAAAGCATTTTCTCGAAAATCACTATCGAGAAAATGATGGTCGTTATTGTGTCGCTTTGCCCTTTCAGGCATCGAACCCTGATATGGGAGATTCTCGAGCGGGAGCTTTCAAACAGTTTGTCTCCCTGGAAAATCGCTTGAAACGAGATCCCTCGCTTTATGAGGGATATTATAATTTTATGAGAGATTATTTCGAGAGTGGTCACATGGAGTTGGTGACTTCACCCCCGGGGAGTCCCCTTCAAGTCTACTACATTCCCCATCACGTTGTTCGGAATAAAAATAGTAGCACCACGCCTTTTCGAGTAGTTTTTAATGCATCCTTCCGAACAACTAATGGAGATTCCTTAAATGACAAACTTTTAGTAGGACCAAAACTTCAAAACGATATCGTCACGTTGTTATTGAAGTTTAGATTGCATTCGATTGTATTTACAGCTGATATTAAACAGATGTATTTGCAAATTAAAATTCGCCCAGATCACTGTGATTATCAGCGCATCTTCTGGAGACCCAACAGTGACGACCCCATACAAGAATTTCGTTTAACCACCGTCGCTTTTGGTGTCACCTCTTCACCTTTTCTGGCTATCCGAACCCTTATGCAGTTGGCTAAAGATGAGGGAAGTCCTTTGCCACTTGCTTCAAAGGTTATTAACACGGATGTCTATGTCGATGACGTCATAACAGGATGTTCGTCTATTGAAGAAGCTTTGCTTATCAAAAAGCAGCTTGTTAGTTTACTTGCGAAGGGAAAGTTTGAGCTGAGGAAATGGGCCAGCAATAGTTCTGAGTTTCTCGAAAGTATTCCAGAATCCTTACGTCACACTTCTTCCCTCCCATTTGATGACAAGGGATCTTCTGTCGTGAAGGTGCTCGGTCTAAAGTGGCTACCCGAAAGGGACGCTTTCACCTATAATATCGAGTCGATGTCAAGACCATGTACCAAGAGAAACATCTTGTCGGATTTGGCCCGGACGTTCGATCCTTTGGGATTTCTATCACCACTCACATTTTACGCAAAATTCTTGGTGCAGCATCTCTGGACTTTGGGACTTGACTGGGACAGCGAGCCCCCTGAAGACGTACGTCAGCGATGGACTCGCTATGTACGTGAGCTTCCTCTGCTTTCCGAAATAGAAATTCCTAGGCCAATAATGTATTCCCATCAATCGTCATGTCAATTGCACGCCTTTGGGGATAGTTCCGAACGAGGCTACGCAGGCGTTGTTTATTTTCGTTTTGAATTTCCCGATAGAGGTCCAAAAGTATGTCTTATATTTTCGAAGTCTAAGGTAGCACCCTTAAAACGTGTTTCCCTGCCTAGGCTAGAGTTATGCGCGGCAGTTCTTGTTGCAAAACTGGTGTCATTCGTAATGAAGACATTCGCGGACACAGTGTTAATTTCGAATATTTTCGCTTGTTCCGATTCATCTGTAGCCCTCTCTTGGATCAAGTCGTCCCCTCATCGCTGGAAAACCTTCGTCAGCAACAGGGTGAGCCTTATTCAAGATCTTATTCCTCCGCATATGTGGCACCACGTTCGTTCAAATGACAATCCCGCCGACTGTGCGTCACGGGGATTGTCCGCTTCGGAATTAGTTCATCATTCCATGTGGTGGAATGGACCGAATTTTCTTCAGTTGCCGCCGAATCATTGGCCAATTGAAAAAACCGACCCTTCGGATTCTTCTCAACTATTCGAGGAAGAGAAGAAAATTGTTTTATCTACATTTGTCTCGTTAGACTACATCGACTTTCTTTTAGATAGATATTCATCTCTGGCAAAAATCAAACGTATCATCGCGTACGTACGTCGTTTCGTTCCGCGGTCTCGAGCCCGTGCAGTCAGAGGTCCTTTTACCGAGTTAGAATTATATCACGCACTTCTTGTTTTAGTCAAGCGTGTTCAATATGTCGCGTTCCCTGATATTCTACAAAATATCACAAATAGTCGATCTATTCCCAAGTCGTTTCGGAAGTTACATCCCTTTGTTGCGGAAGACGGAGTCCTCAGGGTGGGCGGTAGACTGGCTCATTCTGGTCTTTCTTATGATCAGAAACACCCTGCTATATTGTCCCAGAAACATCGCCTAACTTATCTAATAATTGAGGAGGTGCATCGGGAAAATTTGCACCCAGGACTTCAAAGCGTCCAGTTTCTGATAGCACAGAATTTCTGGATTTTATCGCCCCGTCGGGCTATTCATCATGTTCTTAGTAAGTGCCTGAAGTGCTTCCGGACTAGGCCTATTGCATTTCAGCCACCAATGGGAGATCTACCCACGTTTAGGATTAATCAAATTAAACCTTTTCAAATTGTGGGAGTGGACTATGGCGGTCCATTCCATCTCAGGTTGGGAAAAAATAGATCAGCCAAGACCCAGAAAGCATATCTTTCTTTATTCGTTTGTTTCGTAACGAAAGCTCTACATCTGGAATTGGCTTCAGATTTGACAACCGATTGTTTCCTCGCTGCCCTAAGACGATTTGTTTCCCGTCGAGGGCGTTGCACGCAGATCTTTTCTGATCAAGGAACTAATTTCGTAGGGGCGAAAAGGGAAATCGAAAAACTTCTGCAACAAGCTGTTGATTCAGAAAAAATATCGTGGAGCCTTAATCCTCCCTCAGCCCCTCATTTCGGAGGGCTCTGGGAAGCTGGAATAAAGTCAGTAAAGACTCATTTGTTGAGAGTCATTGGTGAACAGGTTTTAACATTCGAGGAGTTTTACACCGTCCTGGTGCAGATCGAAGCGGTGCTAAACTCACGTCCTCTTTGCCCGATGAGTTCGGACCCCCACGATTTATCAGTGCTCACCCCCGGACATTTTTTAACTTTGGAACCCTTAACCTGCGTCCCAAACCCCGATCTTACTCACTTGTCGTTGAATCACTTATCGCGCTGGCAACTTATCCAGCGACTTCAGCAAGACGTTTGGCAACGTTGGCATAGGGAGTATCTCCACACTCTACAACAAAGAAATAAATGGACCAATTCTTCTCAGGATACAGTAGTAGGGACCCTGGTTCTTTTGAAGCATGAACAGCTACCTCCCATGAAGTGGAGCCTTGGTCGAATCGTTCAACTTCACCCGGGTAAGGACGGTGTAGCTAGAGTTGCAACTGTCCGTACTTCTAATGGACAAATTCAACGACCATTAGTGAAATTGTGCCCCTTACCGGGCGTCAATCCTCAGTAAAATGCATCGCATTTTAGGTGGGCGGTAAATGTTAAAGCCACAACTAAAATGCTTTTTATATTTTTGTAAATAATACTTTTGTTTTGTTTTGGGTAGGGAAATAATTAGAATTTGCCATTTCCATTAATTTAATTAAGTTGCTCGGGATATTTATTTTATTTTACGCGAAAAGAATAATCGCCTGGCTTCCCCACTTGCTTCTGCGTCGAGAGGAAGAAGAGTCGTCGTGTCGCCGCCTCGAAAAGAGGTTCGTTGGTTTTGAAGTTAGCTGAAAATACGCCGCGGTACGCTGGTGCCAAATTTGTCGTCTCGTTCGTGCTCTGCCACTTCTACAAGCTCCATTTCTAGGCCTAGAACCGAATCCACCCCCAGCTTCGCCAAAAGGTAAGTGGTTCAGTTGTCAGGCGATTCATATCGTTTAAAATTTCGATTCATACAGTCCACTTATTAATACCTATTCGTAGGTATACTTCAATTTTTTCGAGAACCTAGATTCGTCTAGGCTCATTCACAAACACAAAGTATTACCTTTATCTGCTTTTGTAACTGTGAGGTTATTCTCAGCAATTTTTTTCTTAATCTCTTTTATGACTCTATGAGTCTGTACATCTGTATGTTCACTCGTTCCACGGCGCAACTCCCTCGACACTGTACTTCTAATTGCTATTGCCTCCTGTTCGTCAACTAACGTCAGAACGTATTTTAAAATATTAAAATAAAACCATCAAGTTTAAATCTCGAAGAAACAAAATGTAAGGCACTGTAAAATTAACTCATAATATCGACAATATACTACCCGATCGCATAATTGAAGGAAAAATTCAGGCTGGAGGCGAACAGCTAGCGATGAGGGAGAGGCGGATTGTTTGGAATTTTTTAGATTTTTAGATGCAATATTGTAAGTTTAAATAAGGTTTTTCTTCGTTTTCACTGTAATAGAGTGTGATGTAGTTGCTCAAGTTTTTGAATCGTTTTGTAGAATCCTGAAGATGACCTTGAGAGGTCGAAACATGTCGAAATTTTATTAGCTTTAACGAATGTGATACCACATAATGTGATAGTACCCTGTGATGAAAATACATGTAATGTGAAGAATAAGGGCTCCAATTATTATTTTCCCCAATATGAATTATCTTCACTCCACCGGCATCAGACAGCAGCATAAAATATTTTGCTTTAAAAATTCATAGAACAGAAATATTTTTCGTGAATAAATAAAAATTGCTTACCATCAGCTTGCAACTAAAGCTCAAACAATCTTCAACATTTAAGAAACCAGGATCCATACAGGTAATGGTATTCTGTTGATCCGTGAATACCCATGATGAATTCTTACCCAAAATGAACCATTTCAAACGATATTTGAAGTCTAAAGATGAAGGATGGTCATTTGAACCCCCCATGCCCCTGATGTAGGAAAAGAAGTTTTCCAACACGTCTTGCTTAACACGAAATGTTAAAATATACTCTATTTTATATTTTGCACGGAGATAATCAAAAGTTCTTCCAAAGATCTATTCGTAAGAAAAATTCCCTCTGGAATGGAATTAAAGCTTTGTGTTTCCCCACTCTCATTGCTTTAATTGCCGAAGAAACTTCCTTCAAAAGGTTCCTTTGATTGCCCAAGTCGACTCCACAGGCATGTTTACCCGAAAGAAAACCAATGTAAAATGAAATGCATAATGAAATTTTGTTATAAATTTTTACTTGGGCAGTTTTGGATGAGTTTACAGCGAGAATTCAATAGGTCAAACCAGTCGTTCAATAATTGTGTTATGTTGGAGGCTTCTTTCCAACCACTATTGACATAAAATTCTTTCTCCCCACAATACTGGATTGCTTTCGCTACTGTATTAGAAAAAAATTGAGTAGCTGGTCTAACATGTTGTCTTTCAGAATCTTTTAAGTCCAAATGATACCAGCTTAGTTTGTGAGCAAGTGTTAACTCGGTTGTTGATATATCGAGCAGTTTTTCATAATACACTTTGCTGGTTCCGTGAAGTTGGCCACACATATGAAGCACAAATGAACCTATTAGGTGGAGTCCTTAGTGCTTCGTTAGTGCTTCATTGTGCTTCATACCGGGGGCCAGCCACACCTACGGTTCACGAGATATGGGGCCCCAAAGTGCCGAGCCGGAAGCTGGCAACAGCTTTTTTGTTATTGAAGCACAAATGAAACTACTAGGTGAAGTCGCTAGTGCTTCGTTAGTGCTTCATTGTGCTTCATACCGGGGGCCAGCCACACCTACGGTTCACGAGATATGGGGCCCCAAAGTGAAAGGCCGGAAGCTGGCAACAGCTTTGTTTGTTATTGAAGCACAAATGAAGCTATCAGGTGAAGTCGTTAGTGCTTCGCTAGTGCTTCATACCGGGGGCCAGCCACACCTACGATTTACGAGATATGGGGCCCCAAAGTGCAGGGCCGGAAGCTGGCAACAGACAATAACAACAGGCAATAACACAAACAGGCAATAACAACTTTTTGTTATTGAAGCACAAATAAAGCTATTAGGTGGAATACTTAGTGCTTCGTTAGTGCTTCATTGTGCTTCAAACCGGGGACCACCCACACCTACGGTTCACAAGATATGGGGCCCCAAAGTGCTTAGCCGGAAGCTGGCTACAGCTTTTTTTGTTATTGAAGCACAAATGAAGCTGTTAGGTGGAGTCCTTAGTGCTTCGTTAGTGCTTCATTGTGCTTCATACCGGGGGCCAGCCACACCTACGGTTCACGAGATATGGGGCCTGAAAGTGCAGGGCCGGAACAGAATAAAATGGGAATAGATAAAAAAATTTCCCATATAAAAATATATACTCGTAGCATGAATGAATAAAGAAACTATTGTAGTCTGGAAAAAAATAGGCAACCTAATTATCAATAAAATAAAGTGTTATTGTTTTCAATGACATAAACAGTAATAATGATTATAGTAAGGAAAATAATCATTCAAAGGACGTTAAAGTTACTCAATTTCAAAATTAACTTATAAGAAACAAGAAGAAATGGAAATAATAATTTTATAAAAAAATTGATATTGACATAGCAATTTTAACTGAAACTTGGGTATCAAAAAATGTTCATTATTTTATTAATTTCAATGGATATAAATCGATTTATGCATGTAGGAATCGTCAAGGTGGTGGCCTAGGTATATTTTTTAAGGATTTTTTGAAATTTACTATTATTGAAATTTATGAATCAGAAACTATCTCCTGCATAACAATACAAATTACCAATCCAAAAATTATCATTTTAAGTATTTATCGTCTTTGAGGATGTAGAATAAACAATTTTATTGATTTTCTTGACGAAAAAATTTATAGTTTAAATCAGTATTGCAAATGCTCAGTAATTGGTGACATGAATGTGAATTTATTAGTTGAAAACAATCAAAGTAAATCAATTAAGGATATCTACATATCAAATATGTTTTAAACTTGCAATGATAAAATACCCAACACGAAGATGTAATAATCAAAAAAGTTTACTTGATCATATATTGATAAATATTCAGGAAAAGGTAACTTTATCTATAATAATTAGTGATATGAGTGATCATAATATTCAAATTGCAGATATTTATTTGAAACTTTCAAAATATCAAACAAATCAATATGAAAAAATAACAATAAAAAAATTAACTCTAAGGAATTACAGAATAAGCTAAATTTAATAATAAACACTCTCAAATCGAATCCACCTCAATACACAGAAACTGATTTATATAATGTAATAGTAGAGACATTTCAAAATAGTTTTCTTACTTATAAAATTAAAAAAAAAAATTGGGGTCCCATATCTCGTTAATCGTAGATGTGGCTGGCCCCCGGTTTGAAGCACAATGAAGCACTAACGAAGCACTAAGGACTCCACCTAATAGCTTCATTTGTGCTTCAATAACAAAAAAAGCTGTTGCCAGCTTCCGGCCCTGCACTTTGGGGCCCCATATCTCGTGAATCGTAGGTGTGGCTGGCTCCCGGTATGAAGCACAATGAAGCACTACCGAAGCACTAAGGACTCCACCTAATAGCTTCATTTGTGCTTCAATAACAAAAAAAAGCTGTTGCCAGCTTCCGGCCCTTCACTTTGGGGCCCCATATCTCGTGAACCGTAGGTGTGGCTGGCCCCCGGTATGAAGCACAATGAAGCACTAAGGACTCCACCTAATAGCTTCATTTGTGCTTCAATAACAAAAAAAGCTGTTGCTAGCTTCCGGCCCTGCACTTTGGGACCCCATATCTCGTGAACCGTAGGTGTGGCTGGCCCCCGGTATGAAGCACAATGAAGCACTAACGAAGGACTAACGACTTCACCTAATAGCTTCATTTGTGCTTCAATAACAAAAAAGCTGTTGCCAGCTTCCGGCCCTGCACTTTGGGGCCCCATATCTCGTGAACCGTAGGTGTGGCTGGCCCCCGGTATGAAGCACTAACGAAGCACTAAGGACTCCACCTAATAGTTCATTTGTGCTTCATATGTGTGGCCAGCTTCCTGGACCTCACTTTGCTGACAAGTTTTCCCTTACTCAAAAAACCTGGAAACATAATAATAATTATGATATAATAGAATAATGTAAGAAAAAATTAATTTATCTAACCATCGTCAAATAAATGATTCCTCGCAAGTTTCAGAAGATGTGGTGCATCAGCCAACACATACACCTTCAAGGTTATCCACAGGATGATCGAAAAAGCAATTTTTGTCATGTGCAATATTTAACTGAGACCACACTTTGGTATTTGAAGTACCCATGTCAGAAATCATAGAAACCACAGTGAATCCAGCATTATAAAGGGCTGTAATGATTTCTTCAATAATTTCTACAGTCATGGGTTGGTCAAACTTGTAATATATGGGCTGCTTCCAGTTTCCAACTATCCCCCATCCATTACAACTTGACAGGTCTTATGAGGGCCAAGTACTTGTTCTTCTTTTTTGTTAATCTCGATCTTGTTTGAAATATAAACTTCATCAAATGAGATTGCACACAAACGTTTACATTCAGGTAAACAAGAACCTTTGTTTTTCATCAGCATTATCACATTCTTCAGGAGACCTTGATCAACTTCAAAGTCACTTGTCCATCTCCTTAAAGTCGATACAGCTAAAAACCAACAAAGCAATTAGGCTCATTTAGATAGGCGCATTGTAAGAAATATTTATAATACATTATACGAGTTTAGTTACCTACTACTTTGAAACATCAAGCTAAGTTCATTTCATTAAAATATACCTGCTAGTGGATAATTGTGACTTCTCATATATCTATAACCCTTCGGACTTGCATTGCGGAACGAAATGGCAGCTGCAATATCTAAAACTGACCAGTGAACTAATTTCCTGGGATTAGTTAGTTTTTTAATTTGACCTGGCGTAAAAAAATTCTCTAGACAGCTAGTCAGATGGTTAATATTTTGTTTTAAATTTGCATTTTCTGAAAGAAGTAAAGCATTTTGACTTTCCAAACACTTTATTTTTTCCTCTAAAAGAGATTGCTTCTCATGTACACTGCAAACAAAAATAAATTTAAAAACGTTCTTACGGTACATGCATTGCATAATATAGAACTTACGTTTCTATTTGAATACTATTCGTATCAGGATCGGGTCTGTTTTCTACTGAGGGTAGTGACTCGCCAGTAACAACAATTTCAGTTCCTCTTTCTACTTCAGCATCCACAGAGACAGAACTAGTACTAGGTTCATTTGAAAGAATTTCAGCAACAACCTGCAAATGGAGCACAAATTAACCACTTCTTGGAGGTATTTCTCCCTTTTTCAAGATTTCTGAGGTGTTACTATATAAATAAACAAGGTTTGAAAATCTTAAACCTAGATTCAGGCACCAAAATTGAACTGTATTAAAAAATTCAAAGAACTATTAATTAATAACTACTTGTTTCCGCTTCCTTTTTTGCCCACGTAGCTCCCTGTCTTCATTTTGTTTTGTTTCAATTTTGTTTGGGAGGTTTAAAGTAGGCACTGCATCGGCCTTCAATACGCAACAAAATTTACTTGGCTCTTCATTCATAATCCGGTATTTCAATGGGATTTCAAAACAAGTTGCATGGAAATGCTCGGAGCATACTGTGGCTAGAAAAGGGAAAATGATTGATTACAATATAATATACAATACCTAACTAATTCATAATTCAATCAATTTGATAGGAAACTAACCATGTTTGACATTGATATTATCCTCTCTTTTACAATCCACAATCCACTTCTTCTGGATTTCGCTGTCCTTTGGAAAACGAAAGGATTTTATACTGGAATTTTTCGTTTTTCGCCATTGGTTAGAACGTTTTGCAATTGCACAGAATGGCATGGTGATACCGATTTATTACTATTATGATAGCACGTGATGGATAACAGCACAGCAGAATAGTGATGGGAGATGTACGTGTTAAAGTATCCGTGAATCCGAATATCAAAGTATTCGGATGAATCCGAATATTGTAATCATGTTAGAATACGGAATCGGAATCGAATACGACGCAAATGCTGAATGCGCAGATCAGCCGCTCACCTCAGCCACGGACACGGAATACGGCACAGAACGGGCAGAACGCTAACTTAAGCTATGTTCCGTGGCCGAAGATTGTCGTTATCGATTGAACTACATTCTACATAGGAAGGTAGGTTGGTAGGTACCTTCTTAGACCTACTACCTACTAAGAAGAACTAGTATTTAGGTACCTTCTTAGACCTACTACCTACTAAGAAGAACTAGTATTTACCTATTACGAAATAAAAATAATAATAAACGAAACCCAATTGATTTATTTGACTTAAGGAATCATGAAAAAACAAATCCACATTAATTTTATGAAATTTAAAATAATATTGGACATTTATGATTAACAATGCAACACAGCTAAGTTTTAGTTTGAAGGTAAATTTATAATTATAACAATAAACCAAAAAAAAAATGAAATAAAATTAACATTAAAACTCTTTGGTTTGGTCGTATAATCACTCGTATCACCACAAAATAAATATAAAAACTCTATGAATACCTAGGTATAGAATATCATAAACCCTAATAATTATATTTTTAACAATATTTTGATTGTTAGTAAAAAACAACGTAATAGAAAAATCCTTAGAAAATTAACATTAAAACCCCGAAAATAGTATATTATGCAACGAGCTTATAATGAAGGCTATTAATACGCGAGTATGATGGTTAAGATACGAGCCGTAGGCGAGTGTCTTAACCATCATAAGAGCGTATTAATAGCCATTATCTGCGAGTTCCATACACTATTTTTTCTACGACCCTTTTTTATTTCATAGAAAAGATTGAAAAATTATATATTTTAACAATGACCCGTGTACAATTGCGGATCATTGAGGTTAAGATAGGTTGCTTACGCATATTAGGTACCAAATTTTCTTTTCGTCGCTAAGATTATTCTGCTGAGACATGTTTTAGTATCAAGTTTAAGGGCACTACTCACTACTGCGTAATTTTTATTATGCGAAGTTCGAATTCCGAATTTTACGCTTTGATTTTCAGTAATAATTTTAATAACATTGTCAGCCATTAATTACGATATTGCTTACATGCGCACGCGACGGTCACGGTCGCAGCGTTGCCGCTTTGAATACTATATCACGGACCGCTACGAATGATATAATACTTTATCTTCCTATCTTTTACACGATATACCTACCTATCAAATTAATTAAGGTAACATAAAATCTTGATAAATTTTCTTTGAATGTTACTTATGTTCTAAATTAAATAAACGTTCAGATTTTTTTTTCAGAAATACAGAACTTATATCACAAGGCAATTTTTGTCGTGAGTATGACAACTCTGTGACTTCGGTTGGCTTGCCGACCCGATTGTGAGGGAAAACGAACCGATTCGATTGCAAATGCTCCTCTGCCATTGGATAGCTTGACCAGTGCTTTAATGAAAATTTGTATCTTAATGAGACCCATTAAAGCACTGGTGATTCATACTTAATATGCAGATTAAAGGTTGGGAGTAGAAAAAAATAACATAATTTAAATACTTTAAATTATCACACACAACTGTTCAAAAATAGAATTTCATTTATATGTTGGATAATCTATTTCTTCTCAGACAGGTTCCTCATCCAACCAAACTGTAACACTACTAACAGGAACAGGTTTAGGTGCACTTCTACTTTTATTCAAATCCGTGTCAAATTTTAGAAATGGATTTTTGGATTTTATATGCGTCTTCAAGTTGGAATTACTTGTTTTGAATGACAACTTTTTTTCACACATATTACAAGAGGCGTAATGGTCACTTTCAATTGGCATAAAGTAGTTCCAAATTTCACTGGTTTTTTGTGTTTTGCTTTAATATTAAATTCCATCGTAAAGTCCGTTCAGCCAATTTTGTAAATAAAGGAATGATTACAAAATGAAAAAAGTATACCCTATGCACGTAAAATATAATTCAACCAATTACCTGCCTATATCTATAATTCAAAACCGACGCGCGGAGATATATGAGTCGTTAATAGTCGATAATTTTAGATTTGTAACAGGCGGACTAAGTATAAGATCGTTTTTTGTTTCTTTTGTTTTACACTAGGACTATAAGTCACAAAACCCTCTTTTGAGGAAATCAAGTTTAAAAATAATTTCCACATAGTTTTTGCATTAGTTTAAACAAATTGAATCGCATACATCTAAAATTCGAAAAATGAAATTATCAATGTGTTCTTGAAAACTTCCTAATTGGACTTCCTTAAAAAATATAAAGTTTTTTTTCTAAAGTTTCGGGCAAGCTGGCTTCCTTCTCGGCTGCGGTGGGACGGCTTCCTTGATTCCTTCATCGTACATCATCTGGGCGAGGCGTACACAGGTTGCCTCGGCTGGATCCATCATAGGCGCCTGTTCGGTACCTCCAGGGGTCGAGGCTGTAGTTGAGGGTCCCTGTGTCCCGAGTGCCCGTTCAGGCGTGGTTGGCGGAGGCATAGATGGTGTCTTCTTGTCCCGCTTCGGCGGAACCATTGCTTCAGGCTGCAGGCAGGGCGGAGGTGGCCCCTGGCAGAGCAGAAGCGATCATCGACGCGTGGTTGTTCGCTCGGACGGGCAGCGTGGTGGTCAGGACGGCCTGTTATTGGTCGGCGAAGCAGTGGGTGGGGCGTGCGAGCGAACACGCTGCTGTTGTCGGTGAGTTGTTACTGCTGTGTTGGTGTTTGGGCGCCACTTGGTTTAAGTCTAAGAACTCTGGTAGAAGGTGCTCGGCTGGTCGTAGGTCTTGAAGTCCTCTGGCCCCACGTTGAGACCGCCAAAATGTTACCGGCTCCGGGGAGGTGTAAGAGCCAAATTGTCGGTTGGTTCTTAACCATGTGCGTAGGTGCGGTACAAACTAATCGTCGGTGTCGTATACTGTGCGGCAAGAACTACTTGTCTGTGTGGTATACTGTGCGGTAAGAACTAATTGTCTATAGAGGACGAGGCCTCGATAATGTAGGTAAAGGATGAAGAAAAGACAAGCTGTCGGTTACAAGCGCAGGGCTCCGTGCTCTTATATAGGCTTAGGCCTCGCGATAATGACCGGTGAGCTCATTTCTACAATAATTA
This sequence comes from Malachius bipustulatus, assembly GCA_910589415.1. Classification (NCBI taxonomy): domain Eukaryota; kingdom Metazoa; phylum Arthropoda; class Insecta; order Coleoptera; family Melyridae; genus Malachius; species Malachius bipustulatus. The sequence continues at coordinate 1,877,446 of CAJUUM010000031.1, read as the reverse complement.
CACATAACAATATAAATAGTACCTACACTAAAGTAAATTAAAGTACAGTAATGTGTAATAAATCTTCCTTATGCCAACAACGGGGTTTCACGGGTGCCGTGCACTTGAAATCTATAAGCGCATGTAAATTGAGGGTTACCATAGTTTGATAAAACCGAAAATATGACGTATTCATAAGCCCTGGTTGTAGGCTGTTTTAGAACAAAAGTTTGTAAAGGAGGTCCGGGAATTTTATACGTAAACTGTCCCAACAAATCTCCACTAGTAGAATTACAGGACTCCAAGCCAATCACTAAATCTTTGGGGGCAGAATTTATATTACCGCTCGGTGAGATATTCGGAGGAATATGTTCAAGACTGAACGCATCTATGTGCACATTACCAATTAGTTTAATTTCAGAACTTCAGAACCTTTGAAAGCCCAGCATTGCCCAGGGGAGTTGCCAGGTGATATCAGTTCTATTGGTCCATGATTTTCGTTGCAAAGTTTCACACCTAATATGCTCTTATCGGTCGTTTCATCCAAATTTTCTGTATCGATTAACCTAACAACTGCTCCCTCTGATGTCGACAAGGCGAAATCGGCTCTCTAAAAAAAAAATTTCTTCGTTTTTAGAACGTGAATCTTCAGTTATTTCTTCTTCTAAACTGGCAAGTTTTAGTGATATTGATTTTATTTCACTTTTAATTGCCACCAAGATCTTTTTTACATCCACCATATCGTGTTTTACTTCAACAATAACATGTTGTTTCACATCAACCATATCATGTTTTATATCTGACATATCATTTACAGTACTCTCCAAGATTTGAAAAGTGGTATAAAGGAACACAAAAGCACACATCGCAAGTACAAATTCCAGGACACTTTCTAGATCGATTCATGTTATTATTATTAGCAAAAAAATCTGTCGTTGATGGGGTTTCACCAAAATCAGCTTTTCCTTTTTCTCTTCTAGTACACTGAGAGAAATGGTCATTAACTGTTAAAGCAACTGGGTAATTTCTAATGAGTAACAATGTTGAATATAGCGCCCATAAGGGGTTTTATTCTAAATAACGATTTGTTACAGGAATGCAAATGCACCATGTATTAATTTTAAATTGACGCAAATTTAATCTCATATTAATCTAAGTTAACATGGATTTGTAAAGTTTCTATTACCAAGTTATTCGTTAACATTTAACGCAACAAAACTACAAATCAATATATAATAAGTTGCTGCTTAGCGCTGTAGAGTTTTGTTACTTCGGGCGGTGAGTAAACAATTACTTTAACTGTAGTTATTATTCACTTAATTCGCTTAAAAATTACCTAAATTTTTTGTTAAATCCACAATATTTGTGCTGGTGTTGACTTATCTATTAACTAATGCAATTTTCGGTATAAAAACTACAAATTGGTTATAATTAAAACTCGTGGTAACTTTATTGATTTATTTATAAAAAACATAAATATTACAATAAATAAAAATATATTCTATATTAGGTATTTTAGGTATCTAATATATTTGTATTTATATATTGTGACGAACTCCGGCTTTTTGGGAACTTAACGGTTACGGCCACGTCGATGTTACCACGGGTTACTCGGGCGCCAGCTTTTTTTTTGGAGGTGTGCTCCCCGGGGAATTCTTCTCGATAATTTGTATTCCCAATTACCTGAGGTCACATGAAACGATACGTTTGTCGTATCTTGGTGTACAGGGTAGATCAGTGAAGAAGAGAGGAAAGCCAGGGGTCGGTTGAAGTTATCGCCGGTGCAATGGTGTTCGGGAGAGCGGTCTTTAGGCGCCTCCTCGAAGAGATGCCGACCTCCCCTTAGAAGAGCTAAGTAGGGATGTTCGATTCCAAAAAATAAAATCGATCTTCGAATCGATCTTGAATCGTTGCTAAAAAAAATCGATCTCTAGAAAATCGTCGCGAAAAAGATTCGATTCATGAAAATCGATTTTTCGATCTTCTTGATAAAAAATGTTTTCAAAACGTTGTTGTTCGGTCGTTCCTAATTCCTATTCAAGATAACACTTATGTAATTATGTAAAAAAAAAAAAATATATTTAATAAGATTTATTATGCTACAAGCACAAGCTACAATAAATAAAATTTAATTCTGAAAAACCCTAACCAAACTTTCACTTCTAAATTACAACAGTAGGTATAATTATAATAAATAATGCATTTTCTGGTGTGGGACAAATAAACAAAAACAATAATCAGTCAAATTGATAATCCTGTACAGTTTGTCGCGAAATTTTACCCTACCTTATAAATAAAAATAAATGCGTAAAATTTCGGTTCGGTAAAGTCAGGTCTTTGGTCAGCGTAGTTTTTTTTATTTTTATTTTAAGGACATTTTAAGGAAAAAAACCTACCCTGACCATAGACCTGACTTACATAACCGGAATTTTACGCATTTATTTTTATTTATATGGTAGGGTAAAATTTAGCGACAGATTGTACAAGATTACCGTCAAATTTATTTTGCAATAATTCAGCTACTTTCCACTATCAGTTTAATACTATCACTTTCCACTACCAGTCCACCCTCTAAAAATAGTAATAATTGTGAAACAATAACAAAAATTGCTAATACATCCAGAGTACTACTAACCTTCATATGACTTTATATTCAAAAGCGTATGGTCGATTTGTGGTTGTCTCATGCGTTGACTTCCAGATGTGGTTGGTGTAAGTGATTCTAAGCTTGCTTTAGAGGAGATGGGAGAAACGACAGTCAGCGTGTCAGCTGTGGATACTCTTACATTAGAAGAACCAAAATTATCCTTATTCATACTGTTCATAGTATTATTTTCTTTGTCGTGTTTTTCACTTTCATGTTCTTCCGAATCCAAAGCTGGCCTTACTACATACTCCGTAACTTCAGTAATCTGGAATATATCAAAAATTTCTACAACTAGATCAAATTAATACAATTTAACCTCAAGTACCTTCGGTGAGGGCCCTCCACCATCCTCTGCTTTTAAATACTTATGCTTTTTAATCAAATGGTTACTTAGGTTTGTTGTATTACCACTACTTTTTACTCGAACATTACACAATTTGCATTGTGCTTCAAAGCCACCACCACTACCACCACTAATACCTTCAGTTTTAATTTTAGGGAAATATTTCCATACAACACTTGCTTTTGATTTTTTTTTGTGACATTTTCAAAATAACGAGTCCTTACTAAAATACTAAAATTCTAAAATGTAACCATCATAATCATACCATCATTAATCCGCATTCCTCAAATAAGGTACAAACTAAAAGTAGTAGGACTAGTACTAGAAGGAACTAGTAGTAGCTAAATTCTAGCCTAGCTCTATTAATTCCTCGGCCACAAATTTAATTAATTAACCAAAACCACACACATGTTAATTGTTAATTATTTCGTTGATTTGTTTTGTTGTGACTGCGTCAGTTCTATTACCGTTGTTATACCGTTCGGAACTGCTTAGTGCTTCATGACATGAAACAAAGTAAACAAACTTAACAAACCTATTATTATGAACCAGAACTACACATGAAGTGCCAGAAAGTCATGACAGTTATGCACGTAATCACGTATTCGACATTGACTTGATAATTTTGACATTACTATACAGGATGTTCTACAAGCTCTATGACAAACTTTGACAGATGGTAGGTTGCTTGATTTTAAACATATTTTTTTTAATAAACATGGGTCCGATTCGTTTTTGTTTAGAAGTTACAAGCATTTAAAGAATCGGACCTTTTAGAGATTATTGATGACGTGCAACTCAATATTATTCAAAATATGTGGCATCAGCATGACGGTGCACCACCACATAGAGGAAGACAAGTTGCTGCTTGGCTAAATGAACATTTCCCGAATAAATGGATAGGTCAAGGAGGTCCAATATCATGGCCACCTCGTTCTCCCGATCTGAATCCTCTGGATTTTTATTTATGGGGACACATGAAGCAGCTGGTCTACCATGTTGAAATCGCTACCCATCAGCAGTTACTTGAAAGAATTCAAGATGCAGCTAACCAAAAAAGAAATGATCCAAATCTCATTCTTCGAGTGACCGAATCTTTAGTTCGTCGATGTGAGGCTTGCATTCAAGCTGAGGGTGGACATTTCGAACAATTTTTATAGTCTTAAGTTTTGTGATTATCATTTAATTTAAATTTTTATTGTTGATTGTTAATAAAGGTTAAATGCTTGTAACTTCTAAACAAAAACGAATCGTACCCATGTTTATTAAAAAAAATATGTTTAAAATCAAGCAACCTACCATCTGTCAAAGTTTGTCATAGAGCTTGTAGAACACCCTGTATATTAACACTACAGAGGTATTATATGTCATGTGTCATTATTGTCATTGTTCACGTTCAATTTGCTGTTTTGTAAAAATTTTATTGACAGCAGTGACAACAAGATACGGACCTTATTTCCGATTCGATTCACCACACTTCACAGTAAAAAAAGATCGATTCACTAAAGAATCGGCTTCATAAAAATCGAGCAAAAAATCGATTCTTAAAGAATCGATTCTGAATCGAACATCCCCAGAGCTAAGTCGTAAGCGAGTTGATGCGGGATCGGTGCTGGTGTTGGTGGCGGCAGGCTGCTGTACCTACCTACGTATTCCTGCCGGCGGCCTGTGCCTGTGCGCTCGGCGTGACGGGCGGTTGGAGCGTCGGATACACGGTACTGGTGTTGGTGCTGGGGCCGACGGTAGGCACTGATGAACGAGGCTTATGTTTATGCGATGGTGCGGGGATCTCAGAATACGGAAGGTTTATTGAATTAAAATACAGGATGTCCGGAAATTATGAGCAGGGGGTGATTCTTCTTGATGAAATATTGCCAAAAGTATCTATAATTTTTTTTCGAAAACTCAAAAAGAAGAAAGTTATAAGCCTCCAAAGTTGATTTTTTTAAATCAATATTTTTTTATAACTTTTTTTCTAGTGTACGGATTCTCTTAAAATTTTACACACTTGCCACTGATGTTGCTTTACATCCTTGGTCCAAAGTAGACTTGAATCCCTAGAAATCAAAAGGCCTTAACTGCCCTTGACCTTCAAAAAAGGCCTATAACTTTTTTCGTAATATTTTTTTCTGAGTTTTGAAAACGCACAATTGAAGAACATGAAGAAATATTCGGAAAAGGTCCTCTTTGTCTATGGTGATAAAATGACCTGTTTCCGAGTAAAACTGTTTTAAAAATTTGCTTGCACTAAAATTTGATCACCATAAACTATGATCATTCTGCAACAATACCAAAGCATGCTTTGGAAACAGCTGCAGGGTTGCCTAGGAAACACGACGTTTGCTTTGGATTTCATTTTGACAGCAATTTTTTTTTTATTAAAATTATTTTATTATTTTATAAAAAAAATGATAAAATTTTTTTTCATTTAAAAAAAACCATTTCCAAGTCTATTTATATACGAATGTCTCTGTTTTGTACATAACTAGGCAGCTCTGCAGCTGTTTCCAAAGCATGCTTTGGTGTTGTTGCAAAATGATCATAATTTATGTAGGAAAAATTAATTAGGTAGTAATGGTAGTAGGTATCGGTTTCAATATTCAACAATTATTAACACAATTTATTAAATGAAAGTATTAAGACACAATTAAATGAGAAATGACTAATAATTGAGTGGTAATTTCTTTGGGAACACCTTGGCCCCTTGGCACGATCGAACCCCGTCTGAAATAACACGTCTTAATTAAATAGGTTGACCGGACCACGTCTTATTCGCGTCTTACCGCTTCGGTGTTTTCTCTTCCACTATCCTATCCAGGCGTACCCTGTTCCCTTGGGCTTCTCCCGCAGTCAGAGGTGGGGGGATGGTAAAGAAACTGATCTCCACTAACCCATCCTACAACTCGGCCATCCTTCTCTGTATTCGCCTCGAATGGATCTTCTTCGGCTTCTTCTTCGTAGTCTTGTTCTGGAAACCCCCATGGTTTCATTAGGTCGGCGCTGGCCTGCGTCTTCCTTGGACCCACTTGGTTACCAATTTTTCTCACTTCATATCGGTCGTTTCCAATAACTTTCGTCACTTGGTAAGGACCCATAAATTTCGGAAGTAACTTCGAACCAGCGGCGTACTGGGTTTTTTGAATGGCTACCAAGTCTTCTATTTTGTATTTTCTGGACTTTTTTCTCTTCTTATTGTAGGTTTTAATATTCTCCTTCTGAATCTTTCCGATCTGTTCTCTGGCATCTTTTCTAAGTTCTTCTCTATGTTCTATAAAACACTTCATAAATTCTTCTTCTATAACTTCTTGTAATTTTATGTCTTCCGGCCTTCTCATCTTCACACCAAAAATAACTTCAAAGGGCGTAATACCTATGCTTCGTTGATAGGTGCTGTTCAGAGCTGATTGCAACTTCGACACGTGCTTGTACCAACTTTCCGGATTTTCAATTGACAGCTTCGTGAGAACGGGAATGATAATACGATTAACTCTCTCAATTTGTCCGTTTCCTCTAGGTACTCCTGTGGTAATCTTGATATGCTTGATTTTATTACTTTCACAGTATTCATCGAAGGCGGCTGAACGAAAGGAAGATCCACGATCAGAAATAAGAACTTGTGGATTTCCAAATACACTTTGTTGAATTGCCAGACGATTTACAACTTCATTAGTCTTCGTGGTTTTTGTTGGGTAGATCCATACAAACTTGGAGAATGCATCAATAACAGTGAAAAGATAATTATAACCTTTCTTAGTCTGAGTCATTGGTCCTAGATGATCAACGTGGTACACTTGGAGAGGTTGATTTCCCTTTTCGATAGGATACAAAAATCCTTCCTTTTTTCCTTGCTTTCTTTCTGCTAGAAGGCAGGTAACACAATTAGCAAGTACTTTGCTAATTTTCTCATCCAGTTGGGAGAACCAATATTCCTTGACAATCATATCTTTGGTCTTCTTTAAGGCGAAATGCCCATTCTCATGTGCATTCTTAATTATTTCGTTTTGCATTTTTGAAGGAATCACTAAGAGTCTGCCATCTTGTACTTCTTTATACAATAAATTCATGTCCATAACATAATCTTCGTAGGGTTGAGTCTTGAGAACGTCGCAGATGATCTTCAAATGTTCATCAGCTTGCTGTGCGCTGCGCAATCTTTCCAGAAACTCACTTTTAATCTGCATTACAATCGGGTTTCTACTTAGAGCATCACAATGCTTCATTCTAACACCAGGTCGATGTTCCATTGAATAATCGAATTCTTGAAGAAGAAGTGCCCATCTTGCAACTCTCGTGTTTAGATCTTTCTTCGCCATGGTTTGCGTGAATGCACAACAGTCAGTGACAATCTTGAACTTCAGTCCAAGAAGATAAACTCTAAATTTTTTCAACGCCTCGATCACTGCCAACACTTCCAATGTGTAGCTGTCATACTTCTTCTCAGCATCCGTAGTCTTCTTACTCATATAATAAACAGGGTGCATTTTTCCATCAACGTCATCTCTTTGCAATAATACAGCTCCATAACCTTCTATACTGGCATCCGTGTGGACTTCTGTCTCCCTCTCATAATTAAATATTTTCAACACTGGTTCTTCACATAATTTTTTCTTCAACAGTTCAAATGATAATTCTTCTTCTTTTTCAAATTTAAACTTTCTGTCCTTTTTCAATAAATCACTCAGAGGTCGGGCGATGGTCGAATAATTTGGCACAAACTTCCTAAAGTATCCAGTAAGTCCAAGATAACTCTGAATTTGCTTCGTGGTCGTGCGTTTGGGAAACTTCATTACAGCAGCTATTTTTCTCGTTGATGGTCTTACGGATCCGTTTTCTATTTCGTGGCCTAGATATTCAACTCAAGTCTTCATAAATTGGCATTTTTTCCAATTTATTTGTAGTCCATACTCTTCAGCTCTTATCAAAACAGTTTTCAATCTTTCAAGTGCTTCGTTTTCTTCTACGGCTGGGATTACTATGTCATCCATGTAAGTCAAAACAATTCCCTTCTGGATCAAATCCTTGAATACGTCGTTAATAAATCTTTGAAATACTGCAGGTGAATTACATAACCCGAATGGAGCTTTGAGAAATTCAAACTGGCCTCCAGGTGTCACGAATGAAGTATATTTTCGACTATCCGGCTCAATCGGAACATGAAAGAATCCATTTTTAAGATCCAGAGTGGTAAATAATTTTGCTTTAGTCAGCTTATCAATTTGGTCTTCAATCACAGGGAGTGGATAGCGATCCTTAATAATTTTCTTATTCAGTTTTACATAATCAATACAAATCCTCTTCTCACCTGTCTTCTTTTTTACTATTACAATTGGACTTGCATAATCAGATGTACTTGGCACAATTATACCCTCTTTTATCCACTCCTGCATTTGTCTTTCAACTTCAGCTTGTTCAGAAATCGGTAATCTTCTTGGGTGTTGATACACAGGGTTTTCATCCGTCAATAAAATTTTCATTGAAATATTTGATTTGTGTTCATCTTTCGGTTTGTAGTTTTTAATCATATCTCTCACTTCTTTTTCATACCTGGTATCACCAACATCAAGATCCTCGTCGGAAGGTTCAATGGTCAACATGGAATATTCGGAAATCATTTCGCTACTGGATTCGTTTCTTTCTTCTGCACACGTCATAACTATTTCAGTATCTCTTTCAGTTGACACAATCTCAATTTTGTCAGAATTTGCCACCAGCGTTACTTTCTCCAAAATTGGTTTACCCAAAATAACCGTCATATTTAAAGGCATTTTCTCATCTGGTATCACATGTACTATCGTCTTGAATTTTATTCCGTCAACTTGCAGATTAGCTTCGAATTGCCCCAACGTTTTTACCAATCCATTTCCAAAACCCGTCAACGTATTGAGTTTTCTTTCTAATTTTAGAACTGGCAAATCCAAAAAAGTTGATAGTGCTATCAGATTAAAATCACTACCTGTATCAATAAAAGCACTAGTTTTCATATTGTCTATTTCAATTACTTTATTCATTCCATGATCATCTGCTTCTGAATTTCGAATCTTCAATGTTCTTTTACGATGTTCGTCTGTTTCTCCTTGTTTATTCATCGCTTTATTTGGACAACCAGTGGCAATGTGGCCAAATTCATTACAAGAGAAACACTTTGTGCCCTTCGTTTTATCTCTGCAATTATTTGATTTGTGGCCCACCCTGCCACAATTAAAACATCTGTCTTTAGTTGTAGCGGCTTCTTGTTGCCTTGATCTCGTTTCAGCTTTTGATTTGAAATCATTTCTTCTTCTCTCTTGACTAGTCTTAAATTTAGAATAAATCTTAAGTTTGTCCTTTAATTCTTCTAAACTTTTGGCGCCATATAAAATTGCTTTATTTATTTCTTCGTCAGGAACTCCTTGTATTATATAATCTATTAAGGCGGCTTCTTCTATGTTTCCTTGACCACCAATCTCTTTCATGCAAAGCAGATACTGTTGCAATGTCTCATCAGCTTTCTTCTTTCGCATATTCAACTTTTTATGAATAGCAGCACTATTAACTGTTTCTCGAAATTCTACTAAAAGCCTCTTCTTTAGAATTTGCCAGGATATAATTCCTCGTTCTGACCTAAGAAACAATCGTGCAGTACCAGAAAGTGATTTCTTACCATACAAAAGTTTTTCCATCGGGGACCACTGAAATACGTGTGCCATTTCTTCAAAATCTTCGATCCACCTCGTAATTGTGAAGTCATCATCTCCACTAAACTTTTGTAATGCCTCGTCTACATCTCTTGAACTCATATTAAATCTTGGTGCGAATGTGGGACTTTGAGCAGTTGTTCTCACAGAAAGCGCTTCACTCTCAGCCTCAGATTCACTGTCTCGAGTATCTTGACTTCTTACAGATGCTCCCTTTCTCGAAACATTCTTACTTGTGACTTTCTTCTTTTTTTCTTTCGTCTTTTCTTCTCTTTCTTCGTCTTTCGTCTTTTCTTCTCTTTCTTCGTCTTTCGTCTTTTCTTCTCTTTCTTCGTCTTTCGTCTTTTCTTCGTCTACTGGTTCAGCGTTGTCTTCACTTTTGTCTAAATCGCCATCTTTCTTCTTCTTGCCTAATTCGTCATTCTTAAAGTCGTCATCGTCTTCGTCGGAATCGATTTCAGCTATTAAAGTATTTAAATCACACAATGCAGATAATATTCTGTTCTTTAATTCCTCTTTTGAACCATCATAATCTAAACATAATATGTTAGCGATTGAAATCAAATCACTTAATGAGAAATTTGCGTCAATAAATGAAAGTTCGTATTCATCTGCGTCATCTTTGAAAGAAAATCCTGCAAACTCTCGCAAGCGTTGTCGATTTTTTCTGTCACCGTCTTCTTCGAAAATTAACGCATGCAATACTTTAATCGGTTGCGTTCTTGAAGAATTTATATTTCCCAAAATAGAGGATATTCCTCCTAGCGTTGCCATTATTATAACTTGCTCTTGCTCTGAGGTATACAGGTGTCTTATTAACAGCTGATCGTCCTGGCTGTGGGATGGGAAAAATCAATATTTCCACGAAATGCAAGTAACAAACGAAGCAACTGCACGTCAAATACGCGACCGGAGACAGCGGACCGACCACCGTGATCGCTGTTGTTCCAATCCTGCGAGCTGCGAGCCCTGCGGCGACGAATTTACACTAGACGCGGACCGCGCGGATTTCAACACAACAACACCTGAACTATTGCAACTTCTTACACTTCAATTTTAAATGTAGACACAGAACTCACTTCAGTCCACGCTTTGGTTAATATTATTAACATCAAAACACACTGATTAAACGCAATATACCGCGTATAGAACCGTTTAATGTCCTTTAATTACCTATCTACCTATATATCCATCCCGGACGAGCCCCCAAAGTTGTAGGAAAAATTAATTAGGTAGTAATGGTAGTAGGTATCGGTTTCAATGTTCAACAATTATTAACACAATTTATTAAATGAAAGTATTAAGACACAATTAAATGAGAAATGACTAATAATTGAGTGGTAACTTCTTTGGGAACACCTTGGCCCCTTGGCACGATCGAACCCCGTCTGAAATAACACGTCTTAATTAAATAGGTTGACCGGACCACGTCTTATTCGCGTCTTACCGCTTCGGTGTTTTCTCTTCCACTATCCTATCCAGGCGTACCCTGTTCCCTTGGGCTTCTCCCGCAGTCAGAGGTGGGGGGATGGTAAAGAGACTGATCTCCACTAACCCATCCTACATTTATGGTGATCAATTTTAGTGCAAGCAAATTTTTTTTACAGTGTTACTCGGAAACAGGTCACTTTATCGGATTTCTCCTCGACCTTCTTTTCAATGGCTTTTTGCCTCGCTTCCTCAGGTGTCATGCCCTGTGTAAGGTAGCGTAGGTACCATTTTACTTTGGCCCCACTTAGCCCTCTTCTTCTGGGGTCATCCATGCCCCCAGGTTGACCGAGAGGGGGGAGGGGTTGCTTTCCAGGTTTCTTGGGTCGCCTGGCTTCTTCGCTTTTGGTGTCTCGCTCTCGAGGTGAGCTCGAGTGCGAGGGACCGGCTTGCTGGCTCTGGTGGGTGGCATGCCCCACTAAACCAGCAGTTTGTTTTGCGGTGATTTCCCGCGATGATTTTTGTATTTCTTCTTTATTCATGTTGTTCCCACGAATAGCTAGGGAAGGGTTGTTTCACCCAAGCAGAGCCCTGCATGCAAGGGTGAGGGGTGTATACAATGGGGTGCCCCCTGGTGCCCCAAGGTTAAGTCCAGTGGTGGCTGGTCTACTATCCAGTCACGCATCCCATCAGCCTGGACCTCCACCTTAGGATTTAGGTTTTTTAGCGAGGTTGTCTCCTCTTGGTTCAGGCGGTTAAGCCCAGACCCCCACATCATTCTGTCCGCGAGACATGTCCACGACAACAGATGATACGGTATACCAGATAGTCCACAGTCGGACATCTCTGGCGCCGTTACCCCCAGTGCAGACCTTTAGTCACGACACGACAACCAGGTTAGGGGAGGTGGTCCGCGGCAGGGTTTTGAGCTACCAGTCTGGAATTTTACCTCCGACAAGCTTTATCGCCACTGCTAACCTTACTCACTTACGCTCATTGTAAGGCCTTCCCCCTATCCGCCACCTGGGGACGTGCCCGATGGTCACTCAACCGCACAGGTCGTGTGTAGGATGCGATTTTGGTGGACCATTTTCGGTTAACCTTGGTAAGACTCGCGGGTCAAGGTCTCAAAAGGCATATACCTCTGCTTATTTTTTTGCTTCGCCACGAAAGCTGTCCACCTCGAACTACCTTCGGACCTTTCTGCCGAATGTTTTCTCGCAGCTTTTCGACGTTTCATTTCGCGGCGAGGCAGATGTTCAATGGTGTACAGCGATTGTGGCACAAATTTCGTAGGTGCTTATTTAAAGGACCTAATGAAGGGTGCCGTGGAATCTGAAAAAATTGAGTGGCACTTCAATCCTCCGTCTGCGCCTCATTTCGGAGGACTCTGGGAAGGCGGTATAAAATCCGTTAAATCGCATCTCTCGAAGGTTGTCGGGGAACAAATTCTCACGTTCGAAGAGTTATACACAGTACTGGTCAGTATTGAATCAATTTTGAATTCACGCCCCCTGGTTGAAATGAGTTCGGATCCTCATGACTTGTCGGTCTTGACACCAGGTCATTTTCTAACTTTGGAGCCGCTGACCGCAATTCCCGATCATGACCTCACTCATTTAAATATGTCTCGTTTGAATCGTTGGCAGCTGCTCCAAAGTCTCCAGCAAGATTTTTGGAAGTGATGGCATTCGGAATGCCTGCATTCGTTAATGCAACGTTCAAAATGGACGAAGCCTGGAAAAGGCCTTATTAAGGGAGATTTGGTCGTTATTAAGGACGAACAATCACCACCACCTTTACGTTGGCGCTTAGGACGGGTAACCGATCTACAGGTGGGCCCAGATGGAGTACCTCGCGTCGCTAGCGTGAAGACTGCCACCGGGATTCTGTTGCGTTCGTTGGTCAAATTATGCCCTTTACCGAGCACTGCCGAATAATTACTATTTTTCGATAATCGTTTTAAATTGAGAGTTTTGTTTTTTTTTTGTTAGTGTATAGCTCGATTAAATAGGTAACTATTAATTTTTTTTCTTTAAAAATCGCGGTGTATTTTTGGTGGGCGGAATGTTCAGTAATGAACTTATGAATTAAATTTAATTTTGTGTGTGACTTATAGAAGTTATTATTATCGGTATGAATAAGCCTGGTTAAATTACTTTTGTCTAGCTAGGTCTATTGTGTTGCTATTTCTATTGGTTCTATTGTCAGTTTGTTTGTTGTTTTGATTTGACGCGCGCTCTGTTCATCATTTGTTCTGACGAGACGACTTATTGGCTGCGTCGTCGTGACCAGAGTATCGCAGAAGAAGGGCGAACGTCGTCGTGATCGCGATCGAATGGGAAGAGCGATAATTAACTTCGTGCTATTATTATCGACTACCAAAAGGGTGGAGCATGTATTGAAGTTGGTGTAGACCATGTGTGAGGGCCCTCCGAGCATCTGGATTTCCTAATAGAATCGGGGTAAGTCGATGCCGTCAATTCGTTTGGTGTAAATGGTGAATTCGAGTAAAATCATATAAATTATTGTTCGTACTATTTTACATTGATTTTGTTAAAATTACTATTCGGATAATATAAATTTTGAAGTATTTCCTCATTAGGGTTTTTTGAGTGATGGCCCATCGTTGTCTTGAACCTATAAAATAAATAAATAAATGAATAAATAAATAAACCTATGAAATGAGAATATGAATAAATTATTGAAATAAATAATAAGAGTGATTTTAGGAAACCTTTTTTTGACAGTTCATTTCCATGCATAGGCGGAGAAATGGGCTGAGCATAATTAGACGCTTGTTTCATATTTTCTTCTCCTGTCCATTCGCCCCGATTTTTATCTCCATGCTCCAAACAAGGCAAAACTTCAGATTCTTAAATAATTTTTAAAAAGTGATTATTGAAAAAAGTAAGATAATGAACTGGAAAATACCTTTTTCTTATATATTCTTCCTGGCCATCGCAATGAGGTGTACCAAAATTTTCTCCATCTTGTTCATTTGTATTCTTTCTCGAAGTGGATACAACTTGGTATTTATCCAAGTTTACAGTTACACTTTCCTTACCTACAATTTTTGTACAGACTGAAAACTTTTAAGTGGGTGATAGGGATATAGTATGCAAATTCAGTTTTGCGCACATCATATCTAAGATTTAGGCTTAGATTTAAAGAAAAACGTTAAAGGAAATAATTTTAAACAATGACGATTTGTCTAATTAACGAGCCAATCTTCAGTTAAAACGCTAGACTAATAATGTGGAAATATCAAAAAATAATTCTAATTAATATTAGAATTTGCACTCATTTGCTGGTTTTATTGACATTGTGGATTGTGAAATTGTGTGAATTATTGATGTCATTGTTGGATTATGTAATAATGACAACAAGTACATTTAAATCAAATTAAACAAATTTAATTTAAATGCTTAAATTATTTGGTTCTTTGCTTCAAGATTTCTTACGACCACGAAAGAAGAAGACTTACTAGAATTTTTAAACAATAATATAAAAGCAAATTATTCAGTAGAAATTATAAATCCGAAGAATAAGGATATTATCAAAACCTATAATTCATTTAAGGTAGGAATTCCAATAAATTTTGAAAATAAATATAATGATCCAGAAAATTGGCCGACAGGCTCTTTAATAAGCAAATTTCATTTTCCTAAATCAAATAAAAATTATTTAAAAGAATCAAAAATTTCAAATAATTTTTTAGAACAAAACCAAAAAATTCTAGTTTGATTTCAAATAATGTTACTGAAGATTTAAATATTATTCATTTAAATATTCAAGAAATATCTCAAAAAAAATTAGACCTTTTTGATACAAACTTATTCACTTTATATAAAAACATAGATATTATTTGTTTATCTGAACACTGGTTTTCTGAAAATGAAATAAATTTTTTTAATTTTGAAAATTTTAATTTAAGTAAATATTATTTCAGAAAATCTTTCATAAGGGGTGGTACTTGCATTTATACAAAGAAAAATTTTTAACAAAAAAAAAATAGATAAATTTGATAAATTAATTTCAGAATAGACTTGGAATTTTCGATTATTAAAATATTAAAAACGAAAATATTCATAATGTGCATTTATTCAAGTCCAAATAGAAATTTTACAATTTTTTTTAACAATCTAGAAACTGTTTTAACAAATTTATGTTCAAACAGTAAAATAATTTTATGTGGAGATTTCAATATTGATTTCTTACCGAATATTCAAAATAACAACAAGAAAAAATTCCTGAATTTAATGAAATCCTTTAATCTAAATCAAATTATAAATGAACCAACAAGAGTAACTTCAACTAGTAGCACATGTTTAGATATTTTTTTTTACAAATATTCAAATTAATAAGAAATCTGTTTTCAATTCTGGTTTATCTGATCATTATGAACAATTTATATCAATTACAATCTCAAATTTTATTACCAATAATCAAACCATTAATAATAAATTTCGTTTATTTAATGAAAATAATATTAATCTTTTTTTTGGAAAATTTAACGCATAAATTTGATAACTCTAATACTACTAATGATTATAATTTAGATGATAAATTTAAATTAATTATAGATAATTGTACCCTATTTTATCTTGAGAGCTTTCCACAAATTACAAATAAACAAATTAATATAAATAATTGGATAACGAAAGGTATTAAATGTTCTTGCAGAAATAGAAGATCTCTTTTAAAACTTTCCAAATTAAATAATGATACAGATTTAAAAAACTATGTAAGAAATTATTCAAAAATTTTCAGCAGAGTTATAAAAACTGCTAAAATTAAATACATAGAAAGCAAAATTATTAATTCAAAAAATAAATCAAGAACTGTTTGGAATTTTATTAAAACCAAAAAAGATAAAAATAATAATTTCATCGAAGAAATTTTAAAATCTAATAATTCTATATATGATAAAGTAGAAATTGCAAATATATTTAATAATTATTTTGTTAACTTATTTCCAAATAATAAGTCCAAACTGATTGAAAAAAATTTTTCTGAAAAATTATTAGATTTCTTAAATAACGATTTTTGAAACAGAAAATATAAGATTAGCTTTAATGAAATTCAAATCACCCAATCAAAGTAGTTTTTATTTATCTGAAATTACAAATAATGAAATATTAACTGCTTATAGAAGTTTGAAACCAAAAATGTCTAGTGGTTATGATTTAATCCCACAAAAAATGTTCAAACAAATTTTGAATAATTTTCCAAATGTTTTCTTTTATTTAATAAATGAATCTTTTAAAAAAAGAATATTTCCAAATGTTTTAAAGAAATCTAATATAATTCCAATTTATAAATTTGGAAATAGATCATTAATTTCTAACTACAGACCAATTTCCCTAATTCCATCATTATCCAAACTGATTGAAAAAAATTTTTCTGAAAAATTATTAGATTTCTTAAATAAAAACAATTTATTTTATCCACAACAATTTGGCTTTTTAAAAAACAAAAACACGAACCTAGCAATTAATTATTTAACAAATGAATTATATTCAAAATTAGATGATAATTATACAATAGTTGGAATCTCTTGTAACTTTCATAAAGCTTTTGACAGTGTAAATTTGGAAATTCTTTTATTAAAACTAGAACATATGGGTATTAGAGGTACAGCATTAAATTGGTTGGAATCATATTTAATTAACAGAGAGCAAAGAATAATAAGAAATGATTTTGAAAACAATAAGACATTTTCTGATTGGAAAAAAATTAAATGTGGTGTTCCTCAAGGTTCCATCTTAGGACCACTCTTATTCTTATGTTATATTAATGATTTACCTGCTTTTTTAAATATTCCAACTTTACTTTATGCTGATGATACTTTTCTTGTAATTTCAATTAAATCTAACGATAATATTGATATTAATTTTAAAATAAATGAAATCTTGGAAAAATTATTTACTTGGTGTGAGTTGAATAGAATTAAAGTTAATTTTCAAAAAACAAAAAGTATTCATTTTTCAAATAAGAATAGAAATAAAAAATACAATTCAATTAAATAATAAATTATAAATTCAATATTGAAAACGTAGAATCTTTAAGATTATTAGGTTTCAATTTAGATAGAAACCTTAATTGGAAATTACACATTACATAATACAATATCAAAAAAACTGTGCAAAAGAATAAAGGATTAAAATTAGGAATTTTAAAAACAGTGTATTATTCAATTTTTTATATATATTGGGAATAATACATTGGGGAAATTCTTTTGATTGGTTGATTATTTTCAAAATTCAAAAAAAAATGCATAAGAATACTAGGCAATGTTAATCGCTTGACATCTTGTAAAAGTTTATTTAAAAATTTTAAAATTTTATCATTTCCAAGTCTATTTATATACGAATGTCTCTGTTTTGTACATAAAAATAAAAATTTGTTTACTTTTTTCAATTCTAATACCAGAAATTCTCATACAATTATTTTAAGTAAACATAATACCACTCATTATGAATTATCTTCTGAATACATATGTGCCAAAATTTATAATCATTTGCCAAATAATTACAAAAAATATAATTGAAAAAAAATTTCAAAAGAAATTAAAAATATTTTATTACAAAAATGTTACTATAGCTTAAATGAATATTTAAACAATTCTTTGGATTTATAATTTCGATTTATAACTTTATAATTAATTTTACGATTTATTATTATTTTTAATTTTCCTCAAAAAATACAAAAATATATATTTACAATAAGGAAATAAATATTATTACTATTATTATTATTATTATTATTACTACATTACTTTACTTTAAAATTTTGAAGATTTAGTCATAGCCCAAAGTTAGCTATCCAATAACATTTTTTTGTTAAATCGTTTCATAAAGTTGCCATTTTGATTGTCATTTTAGTTTTTTAATTACGTACTTTTTTACACAAGGGTCTAAAACATGTAGGGTAAATTATGCATCCTCTATCTAGTTTTCTATCTATTGCCAAAATGTCAATTCTTCAAATACTGCATTCAAGAAGTAATCATTAATCCAATGCACTTTTTCTAATATAATTGTTTTATTGAAATAGACTAATTAAACCAAAACAATATTCATAGATCATTTTGATATAATGTTATTAACACGAATACAACATTGAACACAACTTTTAATCATCCTAGTTACAGGATCTCCAAGTAATGCTGCTATACAAAATATTTCTTATATAATAAAATAAAATTATTAAATGAAAATTATTACATTAAAATTATTGTTATTTAGGTTTAAAACCAAAAAGGTGATTTCTTAAAATGTACGCTGAACTTTTTAGACTTTTGATTTCAATTTCCATGTCTAAAGATTTATTTAATCCTAAAAATGTCCGAAAAGTGGACGTCCTCTGGTTGATTTCGGTGTTTTTCAAATCTTATTGTAGGGTCAATCATGAATCCTCTATCCAGTTTTCCATCTATTGCCAAAATGTCAATTCTTCAAATACTGCATTCAAGAAGTACCTAATCATTAATACAATGCACTTTTTCGAATATTTTTGTCGTCATCAATCTCGATATCGGAGAAGCAACAATTCACAACATTTTCACCAATAACTTTCAAATTTTTTCTTTTCGCACAGCTCGGATGGAACACTGCATCACATTTTTCGCACTTTAACATACTTTTTACAATTGATTGCCCGCACTTCTTGCAAGTTTTTGCAGACCCACTGGGCTGTACGTCTGCTGCACCCGCCATCATTGACTCGAATGCTTGCTTCAATTCGCATAAAACTGCCTGCTTTAAGTAGGTACCTATATGAATCGATTTATCAACAAAGACGAACGAAAATACTTTCACAATTCACAGTTTCACTTTCACAGCTCAGACACATAAGTACGGAAGAATCCTCTATCCAGTTTTGTATCTATTGCCAAAATATCAATTCTTCAAATACTGCATTCAAGAAGTAATCATTAATCCAATGCACTTTTTCTAATATAATTGTTTTATTGAAATAGACTAATTAAACCAAAACAATATTCATAGATCATTTTGATATAATATTAACACGAATACTACCTTGAACACAACTTCTAATCATCCTACTTACAGGATCTCCAAGTAATGCTGCTATACAAAATATTTCTTATATAATAAAATAAAATTATTAAATGAAAATTATTAAATAAAAAGTATTGTTATTTAGATTTAAAACCAAAAAGGTGATTTCTCAAAATTGTCAAATCCACCTAGGGGCTAAGCTATTGTTTATGCTCACCTAGGTTGATTTAATTGTCAAGAGGGCCGAGCGGTTTGCCAATGACAAGAAAATCAACAAGAAAAATTAAAACTCATAGTTATGGCACATGGGTTCGGGAGCTGCGTGAATTGAGCTCTCTTAAATATTAAGTTTTGTCTCACTTAGGGGGAAGCTGGAATGAAACCCGACAACTTACAATAAACAGATATATTAACATACGTGAATATACAAAATTTGAAAATAATAAAAAAATTAATCTTACAAAAACTAACTTTGTCAATAAAACTAATAGTTATGGGAGAGTTTTGAGGGTGGTAGTATTGTGGCCAAGTTCCACTGAGTAAATTAATAAAATTAAAAAAATCTCACTTTAAGCTAGCCCTGAGCCAGTTTATCTTTGTTAATTTCAAGAAACCCGTTTGACCTATAGCGCCCAGGAAGAACATTGAAGGTACGTTTATAATGAGCAGAAAATAAATGAAATTTCTTCGACTTTGATTCAGGACTCTCGAACGAAGAAAAGAAAAAAAAAATTCAAATTTTAAAATTAGTTCTTGACTTACTACTTCGGAATTTACTTCCCTTTTTCTATATCTCTCTTTGGCTGGCTGCGCCTTTCGCTTTGCACTTTCACCACTTTAGATTATTCGCGAATCTCTTTCTATTTGCTTCCCTTATTTCGACTCACGAACCCCGGGACTTTTAGATCGCGACCCGCCTAGATGACGATTCGACTTACTCCCGGACTCGCCGCTCGACTAACTGACTATTTTTTTTCCCAAGTTTCACTCGAAGCCAATTTTTCATACTCCACAAAATTTTTGGTTTCCCAGCTTAAAAATCTTCGAGGTTGTCACGTAGTTCGGCCCCCAATATCTCATTAATGTAATTTCCTCTGTCGCTCATGAGAAGCGGCAACATTGATATCTACCAGTCTTCCCGACGGCAATTTTATTGTCGAACACCCAAAAGCTACGCAATTTCCGCCATGCGTGGAGTAGCTATGTCGTGACTAAAGGTCTGCACAGGGGTTATAACGATGCCGGAGAACGTCCGAACGTGGACTCTCCGAAAGACCGTAAAACTCTGTTGTCGAGGTTATATCTCGCGAACAGAGGAATACGGGGGTCTAGGCTTTACCGCCTGGACCAAAAGGAGACAACCTTTAAAAACCTAAATCCTACGGCGGGAACCCAGGCTAAAAGGATGCGTGGCTGAATAGTAGATCAGTCCCTTCTGGATTCAACCTCGAAGAAGTGGCGCACCTTCGAAAATAAATGCCTACCATACGTATGGAGCTCTGCATATGGTATTTCTTTAATAGCTCCATTACTCGTGGGCCATATGGACCAAGACACACTTAATTCAATGCAGACCTTACCTAAACCTAACTGGGGTGCTGTTCAAGCGACTAGGTGGGTAAAGGGCAGAGGGAGCAGAGAAGATGTAACTGAAAAAGCTGAGTAAACACCGGCTGATGAGATGGGCAGTTGGACTTCTAACAGAACACTCCCACTAATAAAACGTGGATCCTTTTGGACAGAAAACCTGACACAAAAGGCCAATAACTAATTTTCCTCATGGGAAAAAACCTAAGGGAGAAAATAGAGCAACTTCAATGTAGACCTTACCTAGGCCTAACTGGGGCGCTGTTAAGCGACTAGGTGGGTAAAGGGCAGAGGGAGCAGAGAAGATGTAACTGAAAAAGCTGAGTAAACACCGGCTGAGATGGGCAGTTGGACTTCTAACAGGACACTGCCCACTAATAAAACGTGGATCCTTTTGGACAGAAAACCTGACACAAAAGGCCAATAACCAATTTTCCTCATGGGAGAAAACCTAAGGGAGAAAATAGAGCAACTTCAATGCAGACCTTACCTATAGGCTAGGTCTAACTGGGGCGCTGTTAAGCGACTAGGTGGGTAAAGGGCAGAGGGAGCAGAGAAGATGTAACTGAAAAAGCTGAGTAAACACCGGCTGAGATGGGCAGTTGGACTTCTAAGAGGACACTGCCCACTAATAAAACGTGGATTCTTTTGGACAGAAAACCTGACACAAAAGGCCAATAACTAATTTTCCTCATGGGAGAAAACCTAAGGGAGAAAATAGAGCAACTTCAATGCAGACCTTACCTAGGCCTAACTGGGACGCTGTTAAGCGACTAGGTGGGTAAAGGGCAGAGGGAGCAGAGAAGATGTAACTGAAAAAGCTGAGTAAACATCGGCTGAGATGGGCAGTTGGACTTCTAAGAGGACACTGCCCACTAATAAAACGTGGATCCTTTTGGACAGAAAACCTGACACAAAAGGCCAATAACCAATTTTCCTCATGGGAGAAAACCTAAGGGAGAAAATAGAGCAACTTCAATGCAGACCTTACCTAGGCCTAACTGGGGCGCTGTTAAGCGACTAGGTGGGTAAAGGGCAGAGGGAGCAGAGAAGATGTAACTGAAAAAGCTGAGTAAGCACCAGCTGAGATGGGCAATTGGACTTCTAACAGGACACTGCCCACTAATTACACTTCTCAATAATAGGAGTGAAAAATATCCCGGATTACAGGAGATGCGGGGAGGGGGAGGAAACCCCATACCACCTAACAAGCACCCATTGGACTCATACTGAAATACTTTCGGGAGATGGGGCCGATGAGATAATTATCCAAAAGGGTACAATAAGCGCAAGCTTCAGTACAAGGGCTTTGAACCTACCCTAGAAGTAATAATAATAATAGTGGAGTAGCTAGACGCTTACGGAGCGAATTACTTTATTCTACGATCCTTTATCGATTATGAAAGAGAATTTTGCAAATTGATTCCGGAAACTAATGAGGGCTTTGACATGTGAACTGACTTGAGCCTTACTAGTTACTACTTAAACATTCACAGATTATTAAATAAATAATTTATTACTCGATGCAAAGTATTATTATAATTTTCAAATATTTGGAGCCCCTGCTACAAAATGTACGTTGAAGTTTTTAGACTTTTGATTTCTATTTCCATGTCTAAAGATTTATTTAATCCTAAAAATGTCCGAAAAGTGCACGTCCTCTGGTTGATTTTGGTGTTTTTCAAATCTTATTGTAGGGTCAATTATGAATCTTCTATCCAGTTTTCTATCTATTGCCAAAATGTCAATTCTTCAAATACTGCATTCAAGAAGTAATCATTAATCCAATGCACTTTTTCGAATATTTTTGTCGTCAATTTCTTCGTCATCAATGTCGATATCGGAGGAGCAACAATTCACAACATTTTCACCAATAACTTTCAAATTTTTTCTTTTCGCACAGCTCGGATGGAACACTGCATCACATTTTTCGCACTTTAACATACTTTTTACAATTGATTATAATATAATAATAATAATATTTATTCATCCTTTAGGATATTACAAAAATGTAGAAGCAACAAAATTTGTGTCAAACACAGCTAGGTAATCTATATACAAAATGAACAACATTAATTAACACAAAAACACACAATAATTAAAAAAACAGACTAAAATACACAGTCAAAATGTAAACAAGTAATTCACAGTTTTCTTGCGTCTCATGTAAATTCATGCAACGAATATTCTCTGTCTGCAAAATACTCAAGCACACTGTAATAGCATTTCCTCAATAACAACTTCTTTACTACGGTTTTGAACGATTTGGCCTCCAAAGATTTCACAGCCTTAGGTAAGTGATTATACAACTTTAAACCCATGTATGAAATTGAATTTTCAAACTTAACATAATATATTAACCATCAATTGTCAGTGGGCATATTTTATTCACTGCTCGTTTAAAGTTACCATTTTTTTGTTTTTACTGTCACCACTCTCACTTCACCGTCACTACCTTGATGAAGTTGAATCACTCTGCCAAGGTTCCATAGGAGTGGATGATAATTGTCTTCTTTGAGAATGACTAACGTGTTTAACTTGAAAGGGTTATTGTCAGATCTCTTTCATTTGTATCTGGTTTGTAACTGGTTTAAATACTCCCTGCTCCATCTTGCCCAGAAATCTTGCATGATTCTTGAAATCAATTGGTATCGATTTAGACGTCCAATATTCAAGTCTTTGAGATCATTCTGAGGAGGGGACAGTAAGGAGTCACCAATTGGAAAATGGCCGGGTGTCAATGGAATAAAATCATTAGGATCGTTTGATAACGGATATAATGGTCTGGAGTTCAGACATGCTTCAACTTGGCAAATGATTGTATATAGTTCTTCAAATGATAAAATTTGATTTCCGATTACTCGTGCGATATGAAACTTAGCGCTTTTCACCGCTGCTTCCCAGAGACCTCCCATATGTGGGGACCTAGGGGGTATAAAATGCCATGAAGTGGAGCTGCAGGAAAGATACTCTGAGAAAGCTTTGGAGTTTTAAGAAAGAAACTCTCGAATTGATTTCATTTCATTGCTTGCACCAATGAAATTAGTGCCGTTGTCAAAGTAGATATTTGAAACCAAACCTCTGCGTGATGTGAACCGTTTGAAAACGTTTAAGAAAGAAGTTGTTGTGAGATCACAAGCTAACTCTAAATGTACTGCTTTCGTAGCAAAGCAGACGAATATACAAAGATATGCCTTTAAAGTAGATTTTGTTCTAGTATTCGTGTTGAGTTTTATGAGAAATGGACCTGCGTAGTCCACTCCGCAATTTTGAAATGGTCTAGATGGAATTGTGCGCTCAGCTGGAAGCTGGCCCATCAATCGTTGATATGGATATGGTTTTAATCTAAAACATGTTAAACATTTTTGTAATACTCTCTTCACGTTACGTTTGCCTGATATCGGCCAGTATTCAAGTCTGATGGATGCTAGAAGTGAATTTGCTCCTGCATGTAAGTATTTTTTGTGAAAGTGTGATATTATCAAATCTGTGAATGTGTGGTTGTTTGGCAGAATGATCGGATGTCTTTGTGAATATGGTGTATTCGAGTTTTTTAATCTGCCGCCCACCCTGAGCAACTGTGATGAGTCTATGAAAGGGTCTAAAGCAAGTAATGTGCTTTTAGAGTCGATTGGTCGGTTGAGTTCCAAACATTTAATTTCATTTGGAAATGTTTGACGCTGGACTATCTTAATCAACGTGATTGTAGAATTTTGTAATTCGTGTGTAGTGAGAGAGCCTGAGGTCTGTGTGAGTTTGAGTGCGTTATTCTTGAATCGTAAAATGTAAGCGACAATGCGCTGCAGTTTTATGAATGACGAATGTTTTGTAATTATTTCCAAATTATTGTGTGAGGTCGCGTGGAATACTAATTTTTCCGCTTTTCGTTCGGGAATGTTCGTAATTTGAACTGTGTCTAATTCAGGCCAACTGGATTGATCATTCGATAGCCAGTCTGGTCCATTGCTCCATAATTTAGAAGCTGATAGTATTGCAGCTAATTTGTCGTTTATATCTCAGCGCCACAAATAAAAGTTTAGCTGCGTGAGCAAAATAAAATTATAAAATCAGGGAATGTCGAAAGTAGCAGTAACGAGGGCTTGCAGTGCAAGCGAAGGGCAAAATGTTGTTTCGGCAAAACGATAATACTGCAAAAGAAACTTTCACGACAAATTTCTCTGAAGATAATGATGTTGAATAACTTGAAAACTGAATCAAATACTATCAGAGTGCTAGTTATTCTGCTGCTTTAATTATTGAAAAGGTACACCCTATATATAGGTATCTAAGGTAGGTTAGGGATGCCAAAGAGTTCTTCAGTTCTTATTAACTCGATTTGCTCGAGTTCTTATTTTTATTGTGCTACCTAAACTCTATGAAGAACTAATAAAAAGTAGATTTAGGGTAATAAAGATGTTAATGTGATTTTCAAAGAATAAGTTAAAATGTACAGATGTTTAATGAGCAAATTATGGTTTACATTTCCTGTTTAATTTAAATCAAATAATTATCCTGTCTTATTTTAAAAGCTTTAAAATTGATATATGTTTAAACAATCAGTTTGTTTAAAAATAAAGGATCCTTTACTTTGCACAGCTGTGTACAAAAGAATAAAATACTTCCGATATCATTTATATCGGGAAAGATAAAGTTCGTGAGTGGTAATTAATTAATTTACTAAATTAGCACTGATCTTCTAGTCCTTCCTCGTCATGATCGGTGAGATAAAATAAAAGGCAACTTACAGTTTCCGGGATGAAGCTGATTGAGGTAAAAACTGTCTTTATTTTGACAGTAAAAAGGATATTAATAACTCCTGGACTTTGCTAGGTGTGGTGCTTAATCAGGCATTGAAATCTCCAGAAGAAAACCAGCAGGTGTAGGGACCGCGCCCTGACGAGGCTCCTGAGGTTGAAAAGTCCTAAAACAGCACTAGCACCGGGAAAATGTTCTGTTGTTTTTGAAGATCTTCGAAACGTTGATTTATTTCACCATGGATAAATGAAAACGATGGAAAGATCCTTCAGATAGTTGAAGAACAAAAATGGGCCACGCTCCCTTTGTCTCCTAGTTCAAGATGGCTTCCTCGGTCGCAATAGGCAATTAACTCAGATAATTAGTAAATACCGGAGAAGGCAAGGTATTTACTTGAGATAAAGATAAAGATAAAGGTATAAGGTAAAGTTGAGATAAAATCCCCAAAGATTGAAGGAAATCCCAGAAGCTAAAAATAAGTAATAATCGAATTAGAACTCATTTCTAGAATATCCGTAATGGCGACTTACCCTGTATAACAGGCCTCGTACGGGAACGGTTAAGAGAATAATCTTTCCTGGTCGACAGGCAGAAAGGAAATCCTTTCAGTTCCGAGGGGACGAGATCTGCTTCCGCTTTCTGATTCGTGAAAGTAGAAATGTCACTTGTCAGATACTGAAATCTGATTGACAGCCGACAACTTATTTGGTTCCTGAAAGGAACTCAAGATCGAAGTGAAACGAAACGTGCAACGCCATCTAGTAGTGAATTATCCAGACAGTACCAGCGCCGGAATACGGTGTGGCTAGCCAGTTCAAAGATGCGATCTATTTTACAGGGAGTTGTGGGGAACTGTAATTCTACAATTCTCTTTAAAACGAAAGAAACTTTGCAAGGAGGAAAACAAGTGACATATTCACGTTACACACCTCCCCTTACCGATGCAAGAGAAAATTCAAAAACTAGAAGAAAATTCTAGTTCTTTCTATACCCGTAGAAGGGTATATATGAAGGTATGGTTATGGATGACCAACAGGGACGACACAAATCGAAAAAGAGGGAGAATAGTGTTTTACAAAAACAGACTTTGTAATAGTTTTCTACCATGTTTACTATTTGTTCAGATAATATCACACAGTTAGTCATTTTAACTAGCTATACAATACAAAAAGAAATATTTAACTCGCTCATGCAGATTAAATTTATAATTACAAAACCTTAATGCTAAGTAGATAAAAGAAAATGTACATGTATTCTTTCTAGATAACATGCTATCAAGTTGATTATTATTATAAACACTTATAATTAGATATTGTATATACAAGAATTAAAATTAAGTTATAACGTTTCGGTATAACAGACTCGCTGTTAATAGAGCTGCGCTGTTCTGTTTGATGTTCAACCACCCATAGTTTTGAACACTACTTCAGCCTGGGGTTTCAAAAACCGCCAACACCGAAGGACTAAGAAAATTGCTATGGGAGTTTTCACACAAACCAAAACTTTCAACAACAGGGCTGCTACTCGATAAAATGGACAATTAAACAAATCCGGGAATTCTGACTTCATCATAAAGAGTCAAGGTAACGGAATAGATACAATTAGACATATATATACAGAGATTGAGGTAAATCGATTTTTCGATATAACAGTCGTGCTGTTAATAGATCTGTGCTGTTCTATTTGACGTTTGACTGCCCATAGTTTTGAACACTACTTCAGCCTGGGGTTTCAAAAACCGCCAACACTGAAGGATTAAGAAATGCCATGGGAATCTCCCATCGAACAAACACAGCTTCCAAAACAGGGCTATTTGTTTTAGGTAGTGCGGACATTCAAATTCGATGTCAAGGAAAAGCTTGAACTTAACTACCGAGGTTAAGGCAAACGAGGAAATAACTCTGTTCAATAAACAGCTAACTCAAAAAGGTATTCACAAGCATATGCGAATGGGAAGAGATAATGTACATAATTTTCATTCCTTACAATGAAAATCGATAGGGAAAGATATAAATGTAAGAAAACGAAATGTAGATAATTCTACTCCTTTATGGGAAAGTTTCGAAAAAGATAAGTAGTTGTTCTAACTACTACTAGTTACAAAGGGACAAAACTAAGGTAACTGGTCATTGAAAGTCACTTTACGTGTCCTTGTCAGATAAATCTCAAAGGTCATACGGAACAAATTACTTGGATACTTCCAATAATCGCTTCAAGAAATCATCAATAATCGTCTGGATTACTGGATAAACATCAAAGACACAGTAAGATAGCTCGATCACTCGGAAAGATAAGACAAAATGGGAAAACCATTTTCATCGCTGAGATAGGGGGTATTCGATACCAGTGTTCAGATTCCTTTATTTCAGCACTGAATATCTAAAGCCACCTTTGCAAATTCAGAACTCGAATTCACATAGATTTCTATTTTCCATCTGGGAAAATATTCGCAGAGAAGATAATGATTAGCATCATTTTATTATGAAGCTAATAGGTAAAGGTATTAAGGTATGATAAGATAAGATAAGATAATTTCTTTTCTTCTTTGAAAAGAATATCTAAGATAAGCATTAGCCACCATTTTATTATGGTACTAATAGATAAGGTAAGGTAAGATAAGGTAATTTCTTTCCTTCATTGGAAAGAAATATCTAAGATAAGCATTAGTCACCATTTTATTATGGTACTAATAGATAAGGTAAGGTAAGATAAGATAATTTCTTTCCTTTATTGAAAAGAATATCTAAGATAAGCATTAGCCACCATTTTACTGTGGTGCTAATAGATAAGGTAAGGTAAGATAAAAGGAATCTGCTGTCGTCTGATTGAACAAGCAGAGCAGTTTTCACTTTAGCACATAGCAGGGCGGAACTTGTAGGGAAAGCACCCTACTCAACAGAGATGGTGGGTAAGATAAAGATAACCTGCTGTCTTTTGTTTGGACAAACAGGGCAGTTTTCTCTTTAGCATAGAGCAGGACGGAAACTGTCGGGAAAGCACCCGTCATAGATAGTAGATAAGATAAAGGTAAAAGACAAGATAAGGTAGATACAACTGTCAGATAGTGTTTTCCTTTGGTTCAATGAACACAAGAAAACTTAAGAGATAACATTAGACTCGTAAACGTTAGCCAGATAAGATAGATGAATAGCTTCTTCAAGGTAAAAGTTTAGATAACCAGAAAAATTATGGGTTCTCAAAATTTGAGCGATAGAACAAGATAAGAGACTGAGGATAACAGATACCGATCCCAAAATTAGCAACATTTTCACTTTGAGCTCACATTCACACAACTAGTTTCGAGATCCTTGAGAACGCTTTGAAAGGTACGGTATTCACTCTGCATACATTCTTCGTTCATTCTAGATACGACAAAAGACATAGCATCCTCAATTCGCGTATTGTCAAACCTCTTTCCAAACAGTAGTTTGCATATGCTGTAGAGAAGATAGAAGTTAGGTAAAAATAAAATTTCTGGAGAGAGAAGGAAAAGAACTATTCATCAATTCGTGGCGGATCTTTGCCTCCGTACGCCTTTAAGTCCTTCACATGCCAGCGACCTAGTGGGTTGCCTTCCTGATCCTGTAGTTCGTACACTAATTTAGATATTGCCTTGGTAATTCGGCAAAGTACGAATTTGGGGGCCAGTTTGGCAGCAAAGTTCTTTGCAGCATTCGAAAGAGGGTAAGTATGTTTCCATACTAACTCTCCTTCCTGGAAAACATCTGGGCGCTTACGTAGATCATAATACTTCTTATTTACGTCATAAGCCTTTTTTAATTTGACTCTGACGTCTTCAAAGATAGGAGGTAATCTGGAGATATCATTTTCCCTATGCACATAAGAAAGGTCTTCTGGTAGGGCAAGGTAGTTATTCTCGACAGGACCATAAAAGGTTCCGTCAATAGGTATGTTTCGAGCGAAAACAAGAAAAGCAGGAAAATGTTTGGTGACTTCGTTCTCAGACAAATTAATTGCTTGGGCCACCTTGTAGACATTTTTATCACAGTCTTTGTGATTATCTTTCACATAAGACGAGATAGCGGTAAGTAAAGTTCGATTGGTCCTCTCGGTAGGGTTGACTTGTGACAAGTGCCTAGCACTATACCACAAATTAACTTGGTACTCTTCCAATAACTTGGTGAACTGAGTACTCTTAAAAATCTGAGCATTGTCGCAGAGAACAATTTGAGGGACACCAAAGATCAAGAAAACTTGATTTTCGAGATATTTTACAACTGCAGCTGCGGTTGCGTTCGGCATGGGTTTTACCAGTACGAACTTAGAGAACCAATCTGTGACTACGAGAAGTTGTGTATTCCTGGCCTTTGACCTAGGAAAGGGGCCCATAAAATCTATGGAGATAAATTGGAAAGGAAAGCTTATGCTTTTGTAACCACCCATTAAACCAGCACGAGCGACATTAGTCGATTTGTGAGCACCGCAAACCTGACAATTTCGTACGAATTTCTTTACCGTTAGGTCCATTTTGGGCCAATAGTAGAATTCCGATATTCGTGCCTTGGTTTTTCTTACGCCGAAATGGGCCGAAGTAGGGGGATTATGAAAAGACGCGACAACATCATCCCTATTTGGTGTAGGTATGACTATTTTCCAATTGGAAAGATTTGACGATAAGGAATGGTTCGGCTTCAGATGTTTGAGAAGAAGGCCGTTTTCAACCGTGAAATTTGGGTAACTATCTGGATTTCCCGTGACGTTTTCCACCATTTTTCTATACCACTCATCTGGTGTAAGATCATTCGCGGTTAAGAGAGATATATTTCGAGAAAGGAAATCTGCTGGAACATTACAAGATCCCTTGCGATGTTTCATCTCGTAATTGAACTGGCTAAGTCGTACACACCACCTAGCTAAACGACCTGTGGGCTCCTTAAAATTTTTAAGCCAGAGAAGAGAGGCATGGTCGGTATAGACCGTGAATTTGGTGCCTTCAACATAGGGACGAAAATGCTCTATGCCGAAAAGGACTCCGAGGCATTCTTTTTCGGTAGCATAGTATTTCCTCTCAGCCTTAGAGAGAGTGCGACTAGCGTAGGCTATTGGGTGTTCGAAACCTTCGTCTTCTTGATACAGAACTGCGCCGATTCCATAGTCACTCGCATCAGTTTGTATGCAGAAAGGCTTGGAAAAATCAGGGCTAGCCAAGACAGGGGCCGATGTTAGGCGTTCTTTAAGAAGTTTAAAGGCTTGGTCAGCTTCTGAAGTCCAAGTAATAGACTGTCCCTTCTTTCTATTGTGCAAAAGCGCAGAGATAGGGGCACTAATAGTGGAAAAGTCTTTGACGAATCTACGATAATATTGCAAAATGCCTAGAATGTGCCTGACACCTGTGGTGTTGCGAGGAATGGGAGCTTCTGTGATTGACTTTACTTTGTCTTCACAAACACGGAGACCTTGTTTGTCTACAATAAATCCAAGGAAAGAAAGAGAGTCGCGACAAAATTGACACTTCTTAAAATTCACAGTGAGGTTGGCCTTACGTAACCTTTCATAGACTTCGTTTAGAACTTCAAGATGTTTCTCAAAGGTATGAGTGACAACAATTATGTCATCCAGATAGACAAAAACAAACGGCTCGAGGTCAGGTCCAATGATCCTGTCCATGAGACGTTGTTGCGTTTGCGCGCTGTTCCGCAAACCAAAAGGCATACGCCGGAACTGGTATAAACCCCTTCCGGGTACTATAAAAGCTGTCTTTGGACGTGAATCAGCGTCTAGAGGTACTTGGAAAAAGGCTTGCTTTAAGTCTATAGAGGAAAGAAAATTAGCGTCTCGCAGTTTACAGAGAATGGAATCTATCCTAGGTAGAGGGTATGCATCATGGGTGGTAACTTCGTTTAGTTTTCTCCCATCAAAGCACATGCGATAGGTATTATCCTTTTTCTTCACTAAAAGGACTGGCGAACACCAGGGGGAATTACTTTTCTCTATGATATTAAGTTTCAAAAGCTTATCAATTTCCTCATTTAGAAATTTTTGTACTGCCGGAGACAAGGGATACTGCCTTTGCCTAAAAGGTTTGGCATTCGGGGTCTCTATAGAATGACAGAGAACAGAAGTTTCTGGCAGCACGTCGATAGGAGATAAAATTTGAAATTTTTCGATAATCGGATTCAATTTCACGACATCTTCAGGAGGAAGAGTAGAAAGATCATGGATTCTACTTATGGTGCTAACCTGGGGTTCATCAAAACAAGAGGGAGGATCCACTCGGTCTCTAACCTCAAATGAATCTCTGGAAAAATCAATAGAGATATTGAAAGCTATGGCCACGTTCATACCTAAGATAATCTCGGGCAAGATAGAAGGTACAACATGAAAACGAACAACTTTAGTGACGTCATCAATTGTTAAGGTAAGGTCCAAGATTGAAGTGACAGGTAATGGTGAACCATCTGCATTTCGAAGGGAACATAAGAGATCTGAATTTCCAGAGGAATCATGAGTTCTGCCGAAAATTTCTTTTATGACTTCTACATCACAAACCGAAATATTTGCTCCTGTGTCAAAAAGAGCAGTGAAACGCTTTCCTTGCATATCCACCGAGATATAGGGACGGTTATCTACTGGATCGGGTTGTAGAATTTGAGACACGATTGGGGGTATCATTTCAGGGGTCGTAGACCTACTAGGTTTATTTTTAGGGATGACAATTGGAGTCCGATAGAAATCAGAGACTCTATTTAACCAGACCTTCCACATATTCCTTTGATGGTGGAGGTCCGCAGTCGTAAAGATATTTACTTTTGGTTTTCGGAGGGGCTTGCGTGGTTTGTATCCACGGGCCTCTTCGAAGGGAGAGATACTTTTGGGTGTCTTGACTCCTGCTGCGTTGCACCCTGACGCGCAGTCATCTCGTTTTTTGGGCGAGAATAGTTCGGTGAACAAGAGGGACATTTTGGTTTAAAAACATCTTTCTTTCCACAACCATAGCAGAAAATAGTTCTGGGTTTTCGACATTTAGGGTAAAGATGACCCTGGTTAGAACAATTCCAACAGAAAGGTAAAGAAACTTGGTCGTGACCTGCATCACGTTTTCCTGAAAGACGAGAAGTTGACCTTGAAGGGACAAAGGAATGTTTTGCCGATGTTAGAATGGCCTCATCTGGACATGCCAGGTCTGAACTAAGGAGACTATGCACCTTCTTTGAGGGAGGGGGTCGATATTTAGAAATCATGGCCCTATTGTCCTCTAGCTTCTTGCATATAGAGATAATCTCATTGGCAGTTGACACTTCAACCAGAGCCAAATGGTTCAAGAAGTAGGGGTGTAGATTCCGCTTTATGATCTTAAACTGTTCCTCCTCTGAGGGAATAATTGAAAGCCTTTTGAAAAGTTCTTTCATGGAGGCTACATACAGGGCTACTAGCTCCTCTTCTCCTTGAGTGC
The DNA here is from genome assembly GCA_910589415.1 of Malachius bipustulatus. Classification (NCBI taxonomy): domain Eukaryota; kingdom Metazoa; phylum Arthropoda; class Insecta; order Coleoptera; family Melyridae; genus Malachius; species Malachius bipustulatus. The sequence goes on along the minus strand of CAJUUM010000031.1, from coordinate 1,844,592 downwards.
GATTATTGATCTCATTGAGAAGATCATCATCGTAAGATAGGGGTAAGAAAGTTTCCTTCAATTTTAACTTAATTTCTTGCCAAGATTTTAGCGAACTGGCAACACTGCGATACCAGGTGAGGGCCTTATCCTCAAATAAGTCAACTGCTGAAGTAAAAAGATTTTCATCGGAAACATTCCGCGAGATTTGCAATTCTCGAACCCTTTCTAGGAAATAAATCAGGTTGTCTTTATTAGAGCCTGAAAACCTTAGGTTCCACTTATGTACAGGGACACTGTACTTGGTACTAGTTGTTGAGGTAGATGATTGCGAGATATCAGAAACAGGAGGAACGACTGGTTCATTCTCATCCAACTTCAGAAGCCATTCTCCCTCTAACTGGAGTGCTTCTCCATAAGCCTCATCTCTATGAAATTTCTTAGAAGCATCAGCTTCAACATTTAATCTGTTTATTCGAGCGATAACATGATCCACTCGAAAAGGGATACGTCTGCTTGCAAGATCAGTGAACAATCCAGAAGCTTCAGGAATCTTTTTCTTTAAATCTAGCAAAGTTGCTTTGATTTCAGAAAGATCCTTATCAAAATCGTAGGGTGAATCTAACGCTACTGTAGAATCTTCCCTATTAATAAGCGCTCGGAATTGTTTCCTTCGCTTGTCTTGCGTACTTTGAGGTGTTTGGTTCCTCAACGCAATCTCATAGGTAAGCTCATCGCTGAGCAGGGCTGAAGCGGGGTTCATTTTAGAAAAATGTAGGTACTATAATATTATAGATAAATAAGAATAAAAAAATGTTTATTTTATTCTAGAGAGAAGACAGTAGTATTATCGGCACAGGTAGGCAACGTAGCACCTAGTGTACCTGGCCTAAATAAGGAAAGAATGAACCTGGCCTATATAAAGAAAGAATAAACCGGGCCTACTTGACTTGGCTGTGACGTTACATCACCAGTACAAGCGGGAGAGAGAGATTTAAATTCAAAAGAATTCCCTTCGTTTTAAAACGAAAAATAGGTCACGGTATTTCAAAAAAACTAAAATACCGATATAAGATATAATTTCCTAGTAGAGAGAGAGATAAAGGTAATCTAGAGAGATACTAAGATAAGATAAAGCAATATTTAAATATGCATAGGTATGTAGGTAAGTATAGATATTCTCTAGAGTCGGTAAGGTAGGGATCGGAAGAAGTACATGTCACCATGACGTATCTTTACACGTAAAGAATTCATTTCCTACGTTAGACGTAAAGAATTGTCGTTGCTTTAGCAGTTTGTCAGTGTACGACAATGACAGAGGGACACCAGTTGGAACAGCTGATCGATAATTCAGATATTTCGAATTTAACGTAACTTAATTCATGAGCGAAGGTATGAGATAATGTTAATGAAGGAAATATTTGGATGTAACTTTCAAAGACAATTTGATCGCAAAGCTCTCTCAAGAGTATCCTCTTTGCACGGGGTCAAACTTCTTTCAAAGCATACTCGAGACTTTCGCGACGGTATAAACAACCACCCCGTAAGGCTCCTTTTCAAGGTTACCCCTTAGCGGCAGTGTAGCGGTAAGAAGATAAGGTATTTTCGCGTCACGACACTATTATTCACCAGCAGTAAAAACACAATAACTAACTAAAACATTCTTAGACTAACATGCGAGTTCATGCAACTATAATAATCATGCATCAAGAAAATAAGATAACTGTACGATACATCTGAACAAAATAATTTATGACGTTAATATCAATTTTCCATTTATAATGGGAACTAGGAAGAGATCAAGTGCTTTTATTTATTTAAGGTAGTTTCTAATCCAAAGTTTGTGGGTGTATTCGAATCCCCGCCAGGGATGCCAATTGCAGCTAATTTGTCGTTTATATCTCAGCGCCACAAATAAAAGTTTAGCTGCGTGAGCAAAATAAAATTATAAAATCAGGGAATGTCGAAAGTAGCAGTAACGAGGGCTTGCAGTGCAAGCGAAGGGCAAAATGTTGTTTCGGCAAAACGATAATACTGCAAAAGAAACTTTCACGACAAATTTCTCTGAAGATAATGATGTTGAATAACTTGAAAACTGAATCAAATACTATCAGAGTGCTAGTTATTCTGCTGCTTTAATTATTGAAAAGGTACACCCTATATATAGGTATCTAAGGTAGGTTAGGGATGCCAAAGAGTTCTTCAGTTCTTATTAACTCGATTTGCTCGAGTTCTTATTTTTATTGTGCTACCTAAACTCTATGAAGAACTAATAAAAAGTAGATTTAGGGTAATAAAGATGTTAATGTGATTTTCAAAGAATAAGTTAAAATGTACAGATGTTTAATGAGCAAATTATGGTTTACATTTCCTGTTTAATTTAAATCAAATAATTATCCTGTCTTATTTTAAAAGCTTTAAAATTGATATATGTTTAAACAATCAGTTTGTTTAAAAATAAAGGATCCTTTACTTTGCACAGCTGTGTACAAAAGAATAAAATACTTCCGATATCATTTATATCGGGAAAGATAAAGTTCGTGAGTGGTAATTAATTAATTTACTAAATTAGCACTGATCTTCTAGTCCTTCCTCGTCATGATCGGTGAGATAAAATAAAAGGCAACTTACAGTTTCCGGGATGAAGCTGATTGAGGTAAAAACTGTCTTTATTTTGACAGTAAAAAGGATATTAATAACTCCTGGACTTTGCTAGGTGTGGTGCTTAATCAGGCATTGAAATCTCCAGAAGAAAACCAGCAGGTGTAGGGACCGCGCCCTGACGAGGCTCCTGGGGTTGAAAAGTCCTAAAACAGCACTAGCACCGGGAAAATGTTCTGTTGTTTTTGAAGATCTTCGAAACGTTGATTTATTTCACCATGGATAAATGAAAACGATGGAAAGATCCTTCAGATAGTTGAAGAACAAAAATGGGCCACGCTCCCTTTGTCTCCTAGTTCAAGATGGCTTCCTCGGTCGCAATAGGCAATTAACTCAGATAATTAGTAAATACCGGAGAAGGCAAGGTATTTACTTGAGATAAAGATAAAGATAAAGGTATAAGGTAAAGTTGAGATAAAATCCCCAAAGATTGAAGGAAATCCCAGAAGCTAAAAATAAGTAATAATCGAATTAGAACTCATTTCTAGAATATCCGTAATGGCGACTTACCTTGTATAACAGGCCTCGTACGGGAACGGTTAAGAGAATAATCTTTCCTGGTCGACAGGCAGAAAGGAAATCCTTTCAGTTCCGAGGGGACGAGATCTGCTTCCGCTTTCTGATTCGTGAAAGTAGAAATGTCACTTGTCAGATACTGAAATCTGATTGACAGCCGACAACTTATTTGGTTCCTGAAAGGAACTCAAGATCGAAGTGAAACGAAACGTGCAACGCCATCTAGTAGTGAATTATCCAGACAGTACCAGCGCCGGAATACGGTGTGGCTAGCCAGTTCAAAGATGCGATCTATTTTACAGGGAGTTGTGGGGAACTGTAATTCTACAATTCTCTTTAAAACGAAAGAAACTTTGCAAGGAGGAAAACAAGTGACGTATTCACGTTACAGTATTTCGGGGGTTGTTCCGCGAGATACTAAATCCGCGGGATTGCTTTCAGAACGAACGTGTTGCCAGTCGGCCTTGTTTGTTAATTCTTGTATTTTAGTCACTCTGTTAGCTATGAAGTTTTTCCATTGACTTGGTTCTCCACGGATCCAAGCGAGAGTGATCCCACGATCACTTTCGCTCCAGAATATTGTTTCGTTTATTTTAATATCAAGTGAGCTTTTGATCACCTGATAGAGATTTACTAACAACAGCGCTGCGCAAAGTTCCAGTCGGGGAACTGATTGCGTCTTGAGTGGTGCTACTTTGCCCTTTCAGCAAACAATGTTCACAAAGTGCTTGCCATGCGAATCAGTTGATCGGAGATATATTACGGCGCCATATGCCATTTCGCTGGCGTCCGCGAAGCCATGCAACTGAATGTATCTGACATATCGACAGACAATATGTCTTTTGAACGTTAAAATATGAATAGTGCTGAGCTGTTTCAAAAATTCAATCCACTGATTTCTAATATCAACCGGTACAGGTTGATCCCAATTATATCCCTGTTTCCATAGTTTTTGCATAAGCGCCTTTGCTTTGATGATTATCGGTGATATCAGACCCAGAGGATCGTAAATTTGCGATTTGATACCAAGTAAAGTTCGTTTTGTAATAGTGTTAGGCATTGATTGATTTTTTACCTTGTATGTGAAGATATCCTTTTCTGAATTCCAGGTAATTCCCAGAGTTTTTGTTTCACCTTTGGTGTCTAATATTTGCAGCGTACTTAATGTACTGTCGTTTGATTTTATGAGCGTATGATCATTTGATCTCCACTTTCTTAATTCAAATTTACCTTGTTCGAGTATGTTTGTAATTTCTTCTCTTAAAGTGATAAGATTCTCTTGCGTATCTTCGCCGAAGAGAACGTCGTCAACGTATATACATTCGCTTATAATTTTAGATGCCTTTGGATGTTTAATTTGATTCTCAATTGATAACTGTTTTAAGCATCTTGTTGCTAGATAAGAGGATGGTGATAATCCATATGTGACTGTTTTCAGTCTGTACTCTTGCACGGGTTGATTTTTATTATTTCTCCAAAGAATTCTTTGAACATCAGTTTCTTCAGGTTTCACGTTGACCTGTCTATACATTTTAGCTATATCAGCTGTTATCACAAATGTGTGCTGTCTGAATGATATTAGAATGTCAAAGAGATTTCTTTGTACTACCGGACCTACCATTAGAATATCGTTTAATGATACCCCGCTATCCGTTTTGTTGCTTCCGTCGAACACGCATCTTAATTTTGTTGTAGTGCTTTCTTCCTTATGCACCGCATGATGTGGAAGGTGATGTATAACCTTTTCATGATGACTTTCATCATCGACTAACTGCATGTGACCTAGCTCGATGTACTCTGACATAAATTGTGAATATTGCTCTTTAAGTGTGGGTTCCCTATCAAATTTCTTCTCCATTGAGTATAACCTTTTAAGTGCTGAATTTTTTGACGACCCTAAAAGTGATTTATCTTTCCGAAATGGTAATGATACTTGAAATCTACCGTCTGAGTTTCGCGTGTGTGTAGCTTTGAAGTGTTCTTCACAAGCTTCTTCTTCTGATGTGTACGACTTAGGTTTGCTTGAGCATTCTTCGACCTTCCAGAACTTTTCCAGTTGCTGGTGTAATTCAATATTAGAGAAATAACAGACAGAATTATTTACTTCGCGTGATTTAGACATAGCGCCGGAAATTATGTAACCTAAGCGTGTTTTTTGAAGTACAGGCAAGTGCCTTCCTAACTGTATTTGATTTGGGCATAATACTTCCCAAAAAATAGCTGCGCCGAGTAATACATCAATTTTACCTGGTAAGTTAAAGTTAGGATCGGTCAGTTTAATGCCTTCGGGTATATTAATTTTAGACATATCGATTGCCATTTGTGGTAATCTGTTAGTGATTTCATTTAAAACGAAGCATGATACATTGGTCTCATAATTACTGCATTTGGATTTAATTATTGTGTTTACTTGTAGTGAAGTACTTGTTGTGGTTTGATCTAGACCACCAACTATTGTGAATTCTACTTGCCTTTGTGGTAATTGCAAATTATCGCTTAGTTCTTTAGTGATGAAGTTCGACTGGGACGCAGAGTCCAGTAAAGCACGTACCTCATGAACGTTACCAAACTTGTCGAAAATGTGTATAAGTGTAGTAGGTAAAATTACTTGATGTGATTCGGCCTTGTATGCGTGAGAAATAGCTGTAAATGTGCCACCTTGTTGTGGGGCTGATGTGTTTGAATTATTTGGCGATTCAATTGAATGATGTGCTTGATTAGAAGATGATTGAGGAGTATGATTGTATGTATTTGCTCTTTGGTTTGCTTGACTTGAGTTTGAATGTGCCAGTATGTTTGAATTTGAGTGTGATGACGTATTTGGGGTTCTGTTTTGAGTGAACCATTCTGAATTGGTGTGCGAGTTCATATATGATGAGCTTTTAAAATTATCATCGTGTAATATGGAATGATGACGCATGTTGCATTTGCGACAAGAAGTAGTGCTTCTGCAATTTTGTTTTTTATGACCATATCGGAGACAATTCGTGCAGATAAGCAATTTTCGTAGTGTAGAAAATTTATCTGCAGTTTGCATACCATTCAATGTTTTACAATAATATAAGGTATGAGTTTGATTGCAAACTGGGCAATTATTGCTTAAATTATTATTTGTGGAGTAATTAGAATTATTATTAGTGGAGTAATTAGAATTATTATTAGTGGCTGCGAATGCTTGAGAATGTTTGCTTGTATTTTTGCGATCGTTGTACGGATTTATGTTTGATTTTGCAGATACCCTGCTATTTGAGGATTTTGTGAATTCTATTTTTTCTAATAGCTGTGCTCTGTTTGATATAAAAGTTTTAAATGTTTCTAATGTGGGAGATATTTCATTATTATGCATTTCCCATTCCTTTCGGGTGATTTCTGGAAGTTTTGAGCAAACTAAATACAGGGTGATTCATGAGTGACCTTACATAGACCAATGGTGATAAGCGGACTTCAAGGCGGGTCGAAAACCACAAAAGAAATTTTTTTTGTGTGATTGGTTAAGAAGTTACAGGGTGTTTTATGTCTCAGGTATAAAACTTTGATAGGCGATATTTCTGAAACGGCTGGAGATATTTTGTAGAAATTTACTAGGAATGGTGCATTCCGGAAACTCATCAAAACCGCATTCTGAGTTAATTAAAAATCCAGGAGCGGACTTGAAAATTTTTGTCTCCATGGTCTTTGTTGAAAAAGTTTATTTTCTGACCGTGCTACTGAAAAACTGTCATCGAATTTGAAAAGATAAGAAAAAACTCTATAGAAATCATTCCTCAATTTGAACGGCACACCCAAACCGTCTCGAAAAAAAAGTCAAAGTAAAACTTCTCAGTAAATTATCGTTTTCGAGCAGACATATTTTACTTAATGTTCGTCTGAATTCCTTCAAATTTATTTTTTGACTTGTTTCTGTGGGAAAAATGTCAGTGTAAATTTAATTGTTATCAATATTAATGTTATAAACGGTTCTCAAAATGTCCTTTACCAACTTCAATACATTTTCTGCAGCGTTTCCATAAATTTTGGTTTGCTTTTTGAATTATTTGCCTGTTGTTTCTAATTTCATCAGCAACTACCAGTATTCGCGTCCTGAGCTCCTCTCTGGTACTTACTTCCGTTTTTTAGACTTCCTGCTTCATATGGCCCCATGGGTAATAGTCTAAAACAGTGAGGTTGGGGGACCTAGGTGGTCAGGAATGAGGGCCGCCGCGCCCGAACCAACGATTGGGGTACTCATTGTGGAGATGCTCTCTGACTTGTCAAGAAAAATGCGGTGGTGCCCCATCTTGCTGGAAGGAAGAGCACGCCTGTTCACGTTCGCCTCTGCAAGCAAGCCGGGCAAAATGACTTGTAGGAAAAGTAAATAAATTTCCCCCGTGAGCCGCCCAGCAAAAAATGGGGTCCTATTAGGGTATCATTTGCAATGCCACACTGCACATTTATAGAAAATCTGTTGCGAGTTCTTGTGAACAACAAAGCGCGGATTTTCATATGCCCATAGGTGGGAGTTTTTTTTATTCGTTACACCATCCCGCGTGAACTGAGCTTCGATCAGTACACAAAATTCTACGCAGTCCATTCAATGGAACTTCATTGAATGGTTGAAGCCTCTGTACGCTTTGTATACGTGACAGGGATGACATCCGCTCTTCTTTTTTTCAAAGTTCGCCATACTCTTGATTGAGAAATGCTCAGTGGTTGCCCAATTCTTCGCGTACTTGTACTTGGATTTACTGCCACCATCTCCACGATGTTTTATGGCTCAGATTTTCCAATTGAGGTTCAGCATTCCTTTGAACTCAGGGAAATATGCCGTGGTTTCGAGAAAATTGGAAAACAGACGCGAAACGTTACATGGGCCCGTGTTCTTCGATTGTGATCTTCTATGGTATTCTCTCGCAGCTGCTCTTGAATTTCCATTGCAGAAACTATACACAAATATAATGTCTGGTTTTCGTTATTAGTGAAATGGTGTGTGATTATTAGTGAAATCTGAAAATTTTGTAGTTGACACCTGATTTCCCAGTAATAAAGCTTGGCCTTCTGTAAAACATTTTTTCCACAGAAACAAGTCAAAAAATAAATTTGAAGGAATTCAGACGAACATTAAGTAAAATAATAATAATAATAATAATAATAATAATAATAATAGTCTTTATTGAGACAGAATTACATCTCTATCCATAATCTATTTACATAAAGATATGCTGAGAGAAAAACGAAGACGCATCTAGTCTCAACCTCAGGGCGAAGTTCAGCATGCTACTGACATAATCAGCGGACACTGCTCTTCCACTTAAACCCTGGTTATATATACACTATAAACACGTTACAGCGCCCAGTGAGCATGTTTGTCAAGCAAAAGAGAAAGAAGCAAAGAAAAGAAAAGAGAGAAATAAGAACGAAAAGGTAAAGGAAGAATAAAAGAAGAAGAAAAGAAAAAATAAAAAAGAAAAAGAAAGAAAAAAAACAAGAGAAAAACAGTTAGCCTAGTCACTCATTGGACCCGAAACAACAAATCAAAAACCCTCCTCTTAAACCTGTTGATGTTCGCTATTGTTTTAAATTCGTCTGGTAGGTCATTATATAACTTGCTAACACAGTAGGTGAAAGAGCGTTCATATAAAGAAAGCCTATGAACAGGAGGTGTGATCAGATGCTTCCTTCTGATATTTATGTTGTGAACATCGGTACGGAAAGTGATTTTCCTATACAAATAGGCCGGGGTTCTGAAAAGAATGATTGAGTGAAAAAGACTAAGAGCCTGCAGCTTGTATCTATTTTTTATGTTCAACCATTGAACTTCTTTCAATTTATGGGAAATATGTGCATATTTTCTAATACCGAAAATAAAGCGTAAGCATGAATTCTGCAGTCTCTGTATTTTATAACAAGTTTCACCGTCGAGAGATGCTGAATAAACCTGAGAGCAATAATTAACCTTCGATAGCACAAGTGATTCACAGAGTGTTATTTTAATTTCCTTAGGCAAACACTTCCGCTGTCTATACAACTGCTTCAATGATCCATAGGCTTTCGACAAACATTTAGAAACATGATCTTTATATCGGAAGGTGTTGTCCATCTGTAATCCTAGATTCCGTACAGTATTAACAACAGGTATTTCAACCCCATCAATTGCTAGCTTAACCATCTGCTCGAAACGATCACACATTACCTGTCTACCAAAAATAATACTCTGAGACTTGGAAGGATTGAGAGTCAAGCAAAGGCTTCTAGCGTGCTCATATATGCCCAAGAGATCCTCATTAATGCCAGCAACAGCCTGTAAAACATCGTCTGGTTTGAATGAATAATACAGCTGGGTATCGTCAGCATACATGATCATCTTACAATATTTTATGCATCGAGGGAAACAGCTCGTATAAATTGTGAATAACAATGGTCCTAGAATTGAACCCTGTGGAACACCAGCAGAAATCTTACCCAGCTCCGACTCACACGAACCCACCCTCACACTCTGACATCTATCGGAGAGATAACTTTGCATCAACCTTATGGAATCCGCAGAGAGGCCTATTTTTTTCAAAACCCGCATAAGCACGCCACAACGCACCGTATCAAAGGCTCTCGAAAAGTCCAACAAGACAAGTACAGTCAATAAGCCCTCATCAGTTGCCTTCAATATATCATCAGTGACTGCCATTAAAGCAGTTGTGCAACTATGATTATGCCTAAAACCGAACTGAATATCAGGCAACACTGCATTCCTGTTTACAAATTCTTTCAATTGATCGTGCATTATTCTTTCGAGAACCTTCGACAGCACCGGCAACACACTAATAGAGCGAAAATGATTGAGTTCAGTTGGAGCGGAAACCTTAGGTATAGGAACAACGGTTGCTCTCTTCCATGCCAGAGGAACATAGGCATCCGTCAAGCAACAGTTAATCAGGTGCATCAGATACTTAAGCACATAAGGACAACACATCATAATCATTTCAATCGAGATCTTATCCCAACCGACAGCGTTTGTCTTAATTTGACAGAGAGACTTAAATATGGTATCTTCATCAACTAATGAAAAATCGAAAGCAACATCATTATACCCTGAACCATAATCACAAAAATCAAGAGGATCAAAAGACCTATCACTATCTTCAGCCCCATCGGACAAGTTATTTAGAAAGTATTCATTTAGTTCATCTGGAGTAAAAACATTGAGATCATCTACGCCCTTAGAATCTCTATTTATATCTAAATCTCTTAAAGTTTTATACAACATCTTTGTGTTATTTCCACGAAAGATCCCACACAGGTAGTTTCTCTTAGCTCGTTCTATAGCGGCCGACAAACTATTACGCAAGGCTTTATACTGTTCCCAATCACCCGGCAATCTAGTTTTCCTATATCTACGCTTCGCCTTATCCCTTTGTGCCATTCCCTCCCGAAGAACACCTGTGAGCCATGGAGCTGCAGGCTTCGAAAACCTTTTAACTTTGACGGGAGCATGCCTGTCAAACAATTGCAGTAGGGCACTATAAAAGTAATCAAGTTTTTTGTCAATGTCCCTTATAGTGAAAACTTTATCCAAATTTAGGCCTTCCAAATCTCTTTGAAAAATAGACATATCTACATCATTTAGGCACCTGTAAGAATAGAATCTGGGCTTGCTTTTAGGTACATTCGCAGATAAGGAGCACCATATCAAATCATGATCAGAGAAATGCACAACCTCAACACCATCTTCCGTCACCAAGCTGTCATTATTAATCAAAATATGATCTATCAGTGATCTGCTAGTTTTTGTGACTCTAGTAGGTTCAGTAATCAACTGAGATAATACAAGTTCGTTAAGGTGGGTAACGTACGCTTTTGTAACCGTATCGTCTTCTTTTAGAAGGTCAATATTAAAATCGCCTAGTATGATCAAATTATTGCAGTATAGTAGGGAACTTGACAACAAGGCTTCAATATCATCTAGGCAAACTTTATACCCTACATCATGGTTTCTGTATATAACACACAGTACTACACAAAAATGATCCACGGACAATAGTACCTTCAGTTGCTCCACGCCTCCAGTCACCTCTAGCAGGGTAGCCTGAATCGAGTTTCTCACATAAACTGCAACTCCCGACCCCCTACCACGATAATCTTTACGTATAAATCTGTAATTATCAATGGCGTATTGAGCAGAGTCCATCCCATCTTTCAACCATGTCTCTGATATGCCCATTACATCAATAAAATATGTCTGCTCGAAAACGATAATTTACTGAGAAGTTTTACTTTGACATTTTTTTTTCGAGACGGTTTGGGTGTGCCGTTCAAATTGAGAAATGATTTCTATAGAGTTTTTTCTTATCTTTTCAAATTCGATGACAGTTTTTCAGTAGCACGGTCAGAAAATAAACTTTTTCAACAAAGACCATGGAGGCAAAAATTTTCAAGTCCGGTCCTGGATTTTTAATTAACTCAGAATGCGGTTTTGATGAGTTTCCGGAATGCACCATTCCTAGTAAATTTCTACAAAATATCTCCAGCCGTTTCAGAAATATCGCCTATCAAAGTTTTGTACCTGAGACATAAAACACCCTGTAACTTCTTAACCAATCACACAAAAAAAATTTCTTTTGTGGTTTTCGACCCGCCTTGAAGTCCGCTTATCACCATTGGTCTATGTAAGGTCACTCATGAATCACCCTGTATATAATGAGTGAGTCAGTAGTGGGTTGCTCTAATGTTGATAGGGCTCTAATGTCTTTGTTTAATGTGTCTAAGAGATGGCGTATTGATGTGTGAGATTCTTTTGTTTCTGGTTCGATATCGAAAAGTGATTTTATGTGGAGATGAATCATTAATTTTTGTTTTCGAAACGATTTTTTAGAAGTTCCCATGCAACCTTAAAGTTTTCGCTGGTGACTTGTAATGAGGCGATTACATTTGCAGCTTCGCCCTTAAGTGAACAACGTTGAATTATTAACAAATATCTGAGAACTACGTCTTGATACTGCACCGTTCAGAGGATGATTACGATTTGATACTGCATCGTTCAGAGGATGATTACGATTTGATACTGCATCGTTTTGAGAACTATGACTTGATACAGCATCACTGTCAAAATTAATCAATTTGCTTGCTTTTGCAATTGTTCTATGTATAATAAATTGATTCAAAACTTTTCCTTTTCCTGCAACCCAGCTTCATCGGGTTGTATTATTAATAAATCTATTTTATCCTGAATGGTTTCAAATTCTGATAACAAGTGAACTTTAGTTTCATATCGAATCTGTAGCTCGGTTAACTCATCTGATTTAAAATTATTTACAAATTTCGTGAATCGTGTAAGTTTTCCCTTAATAACACCTCTTTTATTGATTAACTCGTTTAAATCCTCAGACATTTTGATTGTTTAGATTTAGGTATTATTTATGATAATAGGTAGGTAGATATTACTATTACCTAATTAAAGTAGTAAATGAAATTGAAACCAACCAATAAACTTAGTTGAAGTAGGTACTGAATTATGTTTTGATTTTATTTTGAATAAATAGATTATTGTGACAAATATGAAACGAATAAGGAGAAGGAATAAGAATGAATAATACGGGATTGATCTGACCTTGAATTTAACACTCCCCTGCTGTTAACTGCTTGAGGTGGAGAAGCGAGATGCTCGTTTGCAAACACCTGGCTGACGTTGGTCGCTGACCGGGTGTCCTGTCTGGACTCGAAGCTCGAAGTCTGGCTGGTGTATTGTAGGTTCATATGAAGGTAGATTTTCCCTGCCTGGTAGCCTAGTCTGGTATGGTGCCTGGCTATCGCTGCCGTCCGCCGCCGTAGGTATTTTATACGTACGGAGACCTAGTTTTCCTGCGTAGGTGATGCTGGTGATGATGACTGATGATACAGATGCTGGTGCTGGTTGGGTATAATGTTCTCCGCTGATACAGCCTTACCTATTTATCCGGCTCGAAGGACCATGATGTTTGTGTTGATTTGCATTATATGATTTTTGCACTTCGATTTTTAATTGAGTGGACTGTAGGATTATGATTAAAGGTAACTGATTCACATAAATAGAAATAAACTGCTTTAATACAAAAAAATGTAATAATTAAAGATGGGAGAGTTATGTATCTTATTAATGATTGTAATGATTATTATTGTGAGCCGCTTGGGCGTTGACGATTTGCAACCCTTGCTTGTGACTCGTCTCGAATTTGAATCTCGAATGAATGCTAAAAATGCAATGCTTGCAGGTGCGCGTCCTGCCATCCCGGCTAACGCAACCGGTGTTGCCAAGATGCAAATAAAATGATTATACACATTTCACCGCTGAGAGGTTGTCATTTTCCGGGTGGAATTCTGGAATGCAGTCGCTGTGCACAGTCCTGCGGCGATTTTCCGGCCCTATATTTGACTTTGACATCTCCCTAATCATGTTTTCTAGGCGTTCGATGCGAGACTCATAGACAGACGTGATTGACTGTGGCAAGGTCTGGATAGTAGGCTCAGAAGTTTGAGTTTTGTTGGACTCAGCACTATCATGAGATGTATCAGGATATGTTTCGTGAATCATAACCCGAGACGGAATTTTAGTGTATGTTTTAATAAAAAAATACACTATTGAGGACGACATCACTTTTCGAAAATCACCCAAACTCATCAAATGTCCACCGATCCTGGCCCCCAGATCACGAAAAAGTGGTTTTCCAAAATTCACCTGCCCACAACAAATGGGTCACACTGTATATATATATATATATATATATATAAAATATTGATAATTATGTTGGGATAGCAGCCAATTAAACACGCAGGTTTTCTCTTTTTTCTTTTTAATCAACCCAAGCTTTCGAGCTTTTCTTTAGCTCAAATTTGATAAATTCTAAGAAAGACATAGACAACTTAAGTAATATTTATAGTCTTTTATTAGAAATAGATAAAAATAAGAATAAATAATTTCCAAATTTAGTGTCTTTCAAAAATTATTTTTACTCTGTTAAATATTTTTTCGATTATTTTTCAGTAAATATCTAGGTATTTGTGTGTTACAATAACTTCACTTTCTTAAACAATAAATTAATTACCTACTTCCTTCCTTACAATGAAATCAAAAATGATCAAATTGACATCTTTCAAAAATTTCAATAAAAATTATTCATAAAAAAATGTAAAAAAACTTCTAAATTATTTTAAACCTTTTTTGGAATTAACTTTCTTATGTTATTTAATTTTTATTTGGCTTATTAGTTCATATTTGTATGTTTTTATCCTCTACACTTGTCCATGAAAATGATTAACAAACATCTTCAATTTTTACTCAATTTCTGTAAGTATTATGTAATTTTTAGTTCCTAATTTTTCATGTATACTTACAATTATTTATTGTTAATCTTTTCAGTACCCCTGACGAAGAGCTAAAGAAAAGCTCGAAAGCTTGGGTTGATTAAAAAGAAAAAAGAGAAAACCTGCGTGTTTAATTGGCTGCTATCCCAACATAATTATCAATATTTTATAATTACCTACAGCCAAAACAAATCTAATATTTATATATATATATATATATATATATACTTTTCCTTGGAAAGTAACGACTTCGTTAGATCAAAAACACAGTGTTTCTTGATTACGGGGATAGTAGTCAGGAGTCAAAGAATACTCTTGTGTTCAATTGCCGACGTTTCGGAAATTTATTGTTTCCATTCTCAAGGCACTACAATAACATGGAAAAAATTAATCATAAAGTAAAAATCAGCAAGGGCCGACAATGATTCAATAACATCTACTTACGAACTATTGAGATTAAGCTCCAAAGATAGAATATAAATAAACTAGTTGACCTCATGGTTGTCTTCAACAGGAATCATTTAATTACTAAAATCTACACTAAAACCTGAGTTACATTGGACTAATTACAAAGGGACAAACAACAATTTAAAAAACCCTACATGATAGAATAAAATCTACGTCTATTATAGAAGGCGGGTGCCCCCATGGTAGAGCTACGTGGATGTCTCAAGTTAAAAATCAGAAAAATTATTAAAGTTTTTTTAATTAAGAAGATATGTAAAAATTGTGAATTTGTGAGGTTATGTGCAACTGTTCAATGATTATTCTTTTTACTCCTGTTATTTGGTCTAAATGAATTATTTATTTAGTCAGTGTTGCTTTACTTTGGAGTCAAAACCCCATTTCTTTTTTAATTCTGGACAAAAGGGGTTCCTCCCGCAATTAAAAAAAGTTGGACTTATTATTATGGGAAACTATCACTTACTGAAGTTGCAGTATTAATTTTTAGTCTACCATCCCTCTCCATTCTTAGCATATTACTGTAAATTGCACTTAAATTTTCAATATCTGATCTTTTATTAATAGAGTAATTTTCGTTGTAGATCTCTACCATCTCTAAGAAAACTCGTTTATTATGGTACCTCTCAGAGTCAAGTACGACAGCCTGCCCAAAGTCTGGTTCATGATCTTGTTCTTCGCAATGTCTCGCAAGGGCGCACCTTGCAGCATTATGTCTGCAGTCACTTCTGTGAGATATAATCCGTGACTGTAATTGTCTGCTCGTCTGTCCTATATAGACGCCATCGCAATTACTGCAAGGGATCTTATAAACTACGTTTGACTTTTTTAAGGGGGGAGTTGGGTCCTTTAGTCTGGTATATACTGACCTCCCTATAGTTCTCACGGTTCTGTTAGCTATCATGACATCTCTCAATTCTTCTTTTATTATTTTTACTAGTTGTTCAGTAATGTTTTTTACATATGGCAGAGAACCAATCCGCAAGCGTGTGATTTCTGGTTGTGCATTAGGGATGTTAGATATGGAGGTAGGAGTGTTGAGTTCTCTCTCAGAATTTATACGACCTTGAGTGTTAGTGGTGGATGAGTTGCTGAACAACAGTTTGTTTATCAGTTTGATTGGGTAGTTGTTGTCTATAAGGATATCTTTTAATTTTTTTTTTTTTTTATATTGTTAGCCAGGAATGTAGGATGGCTGATAGTTGTTATTCTATTTTTCATCCCTAGAACCATGTTAATTTTTATTTTTTGTTTATGGTATGAATTGTAGTTTAGATACCTACCCGAGCTAGTGGGTTTCATGCACCAATCTAAGATGACTAGGTTAGTCTCCGTTCTGATAAGTTTGGTATCCAGGAACGGGACACTTCTGTGTGTTTCCCTTTCGACCGTGAAGGATAAATACTGATTATGTTTATTAATAGTTTCCAGTAGGTTATTAATTTGGTCTTCTGGGATTGCGCAAATGATGTCATCAACATATTTTTTAATAAAAGGGATATGGTACGGAAGGTTTTTTCAAACAGTCATCCAACAAATCATCCATCACGTAGGTAGCAAAAATAGGAGACACAGTGGATCCCATAGGTGTACCCATAATTTGTTTGTAGATATTATTATCGAATGTGAAAATTGTACTATCAAATATAAAATCAATAAGCTCCATAAAAAATTCTATGTCTACATCGCATCTCAGACTGATATCATGCCAATGTCTAACAATCGATTTTTTAATTAAATTTATGTGAACATTAGTGAATAATGAGACGACGTCGAAGCTAACTATTTGGTACCCTTCCGGAAGTTGGAAATTGTTAATTAAAGAGGCAAATTCGAATGAATTATTAATGTAATATTTTTCATGTTTGGTGTATGAATCGGTAAGGACGTCAGCAACAAACCTGGACACACCTCCTCCAGGACAATCAATTGATGAAATAATAGAACGAACAGACAACTCACTTTTGTGTATTTTTGGGAGCGCGTAAAATTTTCCTGGAATACCGTTGTTGACTATGTATTTATGACTATGTGCAGGCGTCAACACTCCCAGAGTCACCAATTGTGCAATGAGTTTATTAGCTTTAGTTTGAATAGTGAGGGAAGGGTCTCTGTTAAGTTGTAAATAATAAGTGGGATCGTTGATATGTGTCAAGCTCAAGTGACTGTACTGTTCCCGATTCATGATTACTGTGACATTTCCTTTATCGGCCTTAGTGACAATTAAATTGGGATTTTCTTTTCAGAAGGTCTTGGTTTTATGTTCGATTTGGTCCCAATGTCTACTTTCTGAGTTATTATTCTGAATGTAATTAGTAATGACGTTAGTCACTCTCGCTCTGAGCACATCTTTATATAAATCATCAACGTCCACAATTAAACCCTCAACGTCAGCAAGCAGTCCCTTTACAGATACATCGGACTAAAAAAATTAAAAGATATCCTTATAGACAACAACTACCCAATCAAACTGATAAACAAACTGTTGTTCAGCAACTCATCCACCACTAATACTCAAGGTCGTATAAATTCTGAGAGAGAACTCAACACTCCTACCTCCATATCTAACATCCCTAATGCACAACCAGAAATCACACGCTTGCGGATTGGTTCTCTGCCATATGTAAAAAACAATACTGAACAACTAGTAAAAATAATAAAAGAAGAATTGAGAGATGTCATGATAGCTAACAGAACCGTGAGAACTATAGGGAGGTCAGTATATACCAGACTAAAGGACCCAACTCCCCCCTTAAAAAAGTCAAACGTAGTTTATAAGATCCCTTGCAGTAATTGCGATGGCGTCTATATAGGACAGACGAGCAGACAATTACAGTCACGGATTATATCTCACAGAAGTGACTGCAGACATAATGCTGCAAGGTGCGCCCTTGCGAGACATTGCGAAGAACAAGATCATGAACCAGACTTTGGGCAGGCTGTCGTACTTGACTCTGAGAGGTACCATAATAAACGAGTTTTCTTAGAGATGGTAGAGATCTACAACGAAAATTACTCTATTAATAAAAGATCAGATATTGAAAATTTAAGTGCAATTTACAGTAATATGCTAAGAATGGAGAGGGATGGTAGACTAAAAATTAATACTGCAACTTCAGTAAGTGATAGTTTCCCATAATAATAAGTACAACTTTTTTTAATTGCGGGAGGAACCCCTTTTGTCCAGAATTAAAAAAGAAATGGGGTTTTGACTCCAAAGTAAAGCAACACTGACTAAATAAATAATTCATTTAGACCAAATAACAGGAGTAAAAAGAATAATCATTGAACAGTTGCACATAACCTCACAAATTCACAATTTTTACATATCTTCTTAATTAAAAAAACTTTGATAATTTTTCTGATTTTTAACTTGAGACATCCACGTAGCTCTACCATGGGGGCACCCGCCTTCTATAATAGACGTAGATTTTATTCTATCATGTAGGGTTTTTTAAATTGTTGTTTGTCCCTTTGTAATTAGTCCAATGTAACTCAGGTTTTAGTGTAGATTTTAGTAATTAAATGATTCCTGTTGAAGACAACCATGAGGTCAACTAGTTTATTTATATTCTATCTTTGGAGCTTAATCTCAATAGTTCGTAAGTAGATGTTATTGAATCATTGTCAGCTCTTGCTGATTTTTACTTTATGATTAATTTTTTCCATGTTATTGTAGTGCCTTGAGAATGGAAACAATAAATTTCCGAAACGTCGGCAATTGAACACAAGAGTATTCTTTGACTCCTGACTACTATCCCCGTAATCAAGAAACACTATATATATATATATATATATATATATATATATATATAACACACCAAATTAAAAACTGCTGTTTCTTGGGGACGTTGTCAATGATAAATTAGGGCTTCAAAACAGTGTACTCTTTATTGAAATCATCCGAGCTTTCGAGAGTTGTCACTCTCTTCTTCAGGGATTCTTAATGTGAGGTTTTCAAAATTTAAAATCAACAAGTACAAAGGACATCCTGGCTGTATAAATATAAATGTCTGTATTTTCTGGTTCTGAATAATTATACTTCTGCTTCTGACATGTTATTTTTGCAGTTATGTTACAGACCATTTAATGAAATCAAAAAACTTTAATCTTATTTGTTTATTATGTTATTTGTTATTGTTCAGCCACCATTTTTATATCCAGGATTTATTTCCCTGCTAATTCATTTTTTCCCCGATAAGATGCAGCTCATATAATGAGGCATTTTTCTACCTGTCAACGGGGAAAAAAGGTCAAACTGATAGCCCGTCGCAGAAAAAAAATTTTTATGTTTGGCTTTATTTTGTGTTGGTATAATCCTATTTTATTTAATTATAGAAATCTTACCTTCTTTTGCAGAATATAAGTTTTCTTTGTTCGATAATAATTTAAGAATTTGTTTGCCTCTACTTTCCATTATATTTTGAAGTTCAAATAGGACATGTCACTGTGTATGTAACATGTCCTTGCTAAATAGCGATACATTTGTAGTGGATAAAGGTGTTATGTCCAATTTTGTGACATAGCACCTTTATCCACCAAAACAATGAATAGGTCAGTGTGACATATCAGCTTTATCCACTGGTAGTTTCGTAAATATGCAATTTTTGATATTGCAAAAGTTAGAAGACCACCACAAAGACTCGGAAAGCACAAAAATCCTTTTTTTTTTTGAAAAATGTGACTTAGCACCTTCGTCCACTTATGTCTTCAATTGGTAAAATTAATGAATAAAGACAATATGATTTTCAAGTTTTCATATATCTTGTAACGTACCTACTATACCTATCCTTTCGACCTCCTATATTTAAAAAATCGTATTTATTATGATTTAGAGGGAGCAATTTTCGTATTGAACACGACTTTTAAGTAAGCTATTGTTCTAGGTACCTATCTTAAAATATATCATGGATAACATGCAGAACAGTTCTAAAACTGAAATAATTCACAATAGTGTACGCTTCCATGACAAAAAAGATACCCCACAGAACACCTCAAAATTATGAAGTGAAAATGGCTGAAAACATGTTACGCCCGCCAGACTAGTAAAAATTTGTTGATTGTTATTTTTTATGAATTTTGCAAAAAAAATATTTTTTTCCATAACACCCGCTTGAAATTTATCCAATTTGTAGAAAATAATGTACCATTTTTGGAAAAAATTGTCTGGCTAACAATTTTTGTTAATTAACTTCTTAAAGACATTTTGTTGTAAATTATTTTTTTTATGAAAATGCACGTCATAACGCCTCCTTGATTTTTTTTTAATAAAGTTTAAGATCTTTTCATCTATTGCAACTTGTCTGGTTGACAATTTTTGTTAAAAAAATTTGTCAGACTTCATTTTGAATCCCGCAGCATCAATGTATCAAGATCAATCACTGGCATTTAGGAACACTTCGTTAAAAAAAAAAAAAACTGAAGCTTAAGATGCCTATGCATAAAAATATTCTTATCATTAAAAAGTTTTTTTTTTATTAGTAAGATTCAATTTTTAAGCGCAGTGACAGCGTTACTTCATAAAAAAGGCTTTTATAAAGGCTGTGTCAAAACGCCACCCTAATATTTTTCTGAAAGAAGGTTCGACATCTATTTTATGCATAAAAATTGGTCTGTCAGCAAAAAAAAAAGATTTTTACTATGACAAACTTCATTGTTAAAGTGCTGCGACCACATTTTTAAATGAAAAAATTATGGTATAATTATAGTTACTAACTAAAAAAAAAATTTTTTGTTAAAAATTAATAATTTAGATCCCTTTTATATACTTCAATACGTTTTTCATAAACATTTTTTTTTACTGAGTACGTATTATTAAGTGAACTTTCATAAAAAATGTAGTTTATAACAAATATACGTTTGACAAATTTATTAACAAAAATTGTCAGCCAGACAAGTTGCAATAGATAGAATAAGAGATCTTAAACTTTATTAAAAAAAAATTCAAGGAGGTGTGTTATATGTATGACGTGCATTTTCTTAAAAAAATAATTTATAACAAAAGGTCTGTCAGAAGTTATTTAACAAAAATTGTCAGCCAGACAATTTTTTCAAAAATGGTACATTATTTTCTACAAATTGTATAAATTTCAAGCAGGTGTTTTAAAAAAAATATTTTTTTAGTAAAATTCGAAAATTCACAAAAATAACAATTAACAAATTTTGACTAGTCTTGGCGGGCGTGAAATGTTTTTCAGCCATTTTCACTTCATAATTCTGAGGTGTTCTATGGGGTACCTTTTTTGTCATGTAAACGTAGACTACATGCAAGGAGGGTGTAAAGATTAATATAAAATATAACAATATTTGAACCTAGTTCAAGAGAGGTATTATAATGAAATGTTACTTATTATTGCAATTAACCCATTCAAAAACGTGGCATTTTTTGATGGTCGAATGTGAAGAGAAGTATTTTTAATGTTATTATTTTTTTATTAAAAAGTACTTTTAAAGGGCTAAATGCCCTAAAATACATAATATACAACATTGATTGGTACTTCTGAAAAATTAAACAACTAAACCTACTATTTCATAAATATTTTTCAAATAATAATCAAATCTTATTATTAATATTTATCATAATTAAATAAAACCAGTATGTGAATGTCAAATAGTGCCAGACCATTACCCCTAGATGCTCGAAAAGATTTGTTTCCAAGAAGTTGTGTGGCTGCATGTACGCCTTCCAGGCATGAGAGTCCTAGTTGAATTATGTTTCAAGAAATTCTTAGTATGTTTCCTCGTTTCGCGATGTTGCCAGCTGGGGGGCTCCATAACGGCATATTAGTATGGTGGGCTGAACAATGTATATACACCTCTATAGGTATATACACAAAGCGCCACCTGGTGGCAAACATAGTGTACTAAACGGCGTATGTTGTATAGAGGAACGGTCATTATTAAGCCCACTTGAAAATCTGCCCATAGGTCCCCATAGGCGTGTGCAACGCTTTGGCGCTCATATACACGGGAAACTTTGTTCAGCCCGTCTGCGGGCTGAACAAGGTTGCAAAGGGCTACACAACTGACCGTTAATATGTTCAACGGGCTCAACAATAACCGTGTACATCTCTATATATATATATATATATACTGATTACTTCCACTTTAAAAAATCAACATTACAAGGTAAGAAGCTACAATACTTTCACAAAGTTAATCCCCTTTCCAAAAACAAAGTAATAACCCAATAATAAAAACCAAACACTAACGTTTTCTGCGACAATAGTTGCCAACTCAAAGTGAAAACAAATAAATAAACAAATAAATAAATAAATCAGCTCCCGGTCCTTGAAACATTACTCAAAAATACCTTAAACTTGTCTCCAAAAATATCACATTAAGTCACAATTCACTAAATAAATAAATAAATCAGCTCCCGGTCCTTGAAACATTACTCAAAAATACCTTAAACTTGTCTCCAAAAATATCACATTAAGTCACAATTCACTATATATTACCACTGGCTAATTAACGAAAATCTAATACGGGAAAATAGTATTGCAATGATAATAAAATGATGTTGATAAAATGGTTGATTATTGTGTTGACAATGAGAATGTAACACAAATAGAGAACAGGTGATTGCTTATAAACGAATCTCCAGACTCACCTGCAGTTTCTCCTCAATCCAGAAAAGCAGCAAGGGTTATGAGTGTACTTGACGATTTCTAGAAACAAAAATTTCAATAATTAATTATCACATTAATGTCTTTAAAAAAACTACGAAGAATTTGTACAAGCAAAAACATCCCATGCCCGAAATAAACACTAATCTCCTCGTAGTAGTTCAACTTCGTTGTTTGATTTTCACATGTTCATTGTCAATGTTTTATCTTCCTTTTATCTTTGAATAAACGAAGATACTTAGATATAATGATTTGCAATGGGTTTCTAATTAATTTATTATTGTTTTTATTATTATTATTTTTTTAATAACCTGACATGGGATTCCTCTTCCTCCGACAAAAGCGACCCCAAGCAGGAGTTTACCATGCCACTCCACGATTTCCCCGGTGGTTAGCGGTCAAAGTGTTCCGTGTGCTATCTGAGTAGAAGAGCGCCAATTATTATAAAGACAACGGTCTGAACAGAGTGTTCCAGAAACAGTTGCTTGAGCTCATATCCTAGGGGTCTATATTTTGTCCGCTTCTCCTCCTCCTTCAGAGCGATGTTACAGTCCGCTGGCGCAAAAAAACTCAGAATCATCAGATATGTCCATTACCATAACACGACTACGATAGACAAGCGTGTTATGGACACCGTCTTGGCAGGAGATTATGAATCCTTCCGATTTAAGCTGATCTCAAAAAGGCACATTTAAGCCTCTTCGACAGGCCATGCTCCTCGATGTTACGGTAGAAGAGACCATGCATGACTCCGCCAACATGCTCCTGAAAAAGGACCTCTGTCTCAGCTGCTCTTATGCGGGCTTTCAGAACCAATGTAGTCAACTCAGAAAAAAACTCCAAAGTCAACTCCAAAGCTGGATCGGCAGGCTGACGTCCACGTGAGTCTCTGAATATGATCATCTACAAACAGAATTATATATACATATTGTGTCTTTTCCATTATTCATAGAATACAAACAATTATCTACTTTACTCGTTTCAAATCCTAAACCTCTCCTGAACCTGTCAAAACATTCGCACGAAGCTCCCGGACTTTCTCTTAGACCGTATAATGCTTTTTGTAACCTTCATACTTTATCAGATTCACTCTCAAACCCCCGAGGTTGTTTGACATAATATACCTCTGATTTCACTTTGCCATTCAGAAATGCTGTCTCAACATCCATATGATCTATAATCAAACCTTCCTGACAACAATACGATAACAACAGCTTCACTTCAACGTTCACGTCTTAGCCACCGTTGAATAAATATCCTCGATAATTTCTTTCTGTTGGAAGCCTCTAACCACTAACCTAGCTTCAAACTTATTTTCATCCTTTTTTTAATAGACCCACTTAACATCCAAAACTTATTTACCTTTTGGCTTATCTACCAACACCCACGTTTCATTCTTCCAAAACAATCAATCTCGTTCTGCATTGCCTTTTTCCAACTTTCAGAATCTGAACTTTTAAAAGCCCCATTTAAATCTTTGGGATTATCCGCACTACAATAATTCACATAAATACACTTATACACAGAATTATCATGAAATCCAGCAGGGCGCCTTCTATTCCTTTCTGGTCGACGTGTTTCTTCTTTTCAATCATTTTCGCACTCGTTAGCAGCTTCATTCTCATATTCTGCATCTTCAAATTCCCGACTGGTATCCGACTTATCATCCTCCAGTTCATTGACGACGTCGCTCGGCTGCTCCAGTAGGTAGCTGATGGTAAACTCGAGCAGCACCTCGCGAAGGTGCTCGGGCACCTGGATCTTCTGTCCCCTGACGCGACTCATCCCCCCCGTGTCTCCCTGGCCCCGGAGCCGTTCTCGTCTCGCTTCTGTCTGTTGGGTTCTACTGTCCGCCTCTGGTTATAGCTCTGTGCACAGGCGAAACACGACCGCATAATTATTGTAATTATTATGTCACGATCACAATTATTATTATTCACTTGCGATAATACGAGCCCTTCTTCTAGTGCTAGGGCTAGTGGAAGGTGATATTAATGTCATGTGGACGTATTATTGGTACTGGTACTACTAACAATTAAAGATCAAGGTGTGGTGGTGGTAGCGGTGGTGGTACTGTTATATACTCTTGTAAATGAGACCCTGGTGATTTCATTAAGGCAATAAAATTTGGTTGTCAAAATGGAAATGACAAAATCACTAAGACTAAGTCCTTAAGGGAGTCTTATCTAGAACTGGAACTAGAAAGTCAGTAGGTATCAGCTTTTCCTGGAATTTTTCTCTCAATAACCGAAGCAAAAAGTAATCGATCACCAGCACTCGATCCTAGCAACTGCACCATTTGACTGGAATGACACAATATCACCTGATGATAGGTGATGCTCTTTGCGCAACACCTTATCTCCTTTCCTAGGCTTCCATTCCCGCCTTCTCATGTCATAGTATCGTTTCTGCGTGACGAACGCTTGATTCATGTTCCTTTTAGCGATTTCTCGGACGTCGTTTATTTCTCTGAGTGTTTCTATTTATTTGCCTGCGGCTATTCCGGCGTTGCTGTTCAGGGGCTTGATTCTGTCTATCTCCCGGCCGTAATTCAGCAACGCTGGGGAAAATCCGGTGCTTTCATGCTTTGCTGTGTTTATGGCGAAGCAGAATTCGCCTATGTATCTATCCCAGGCTGTGTGCTCTTTTCCGACGAACATTGCTATCATTGTTTTCAATACTTTGT
Organism: Malachius bipustulatus; assembly: GCA_910589415.1. Lineage (NCBI taxonomy): Eukaryota > Metazoa > Arthropoda > Insecta > Coleoptera > Melyridae > Malachius > Malachius bipustulatus. The sequence goes on along the minus strand of CAJUUM010000031.1, from coordinate 1,819,353 downwards.
TCATCCTCTCAACCGGGTTGCATTGGGGGGAGTATGGCGGCGTTAACTGGTGGCTGATCTTCCATTTTTCTAGGAACTCCTGGAACTCGGCGGCGATAAATTGTCTTCCGTTGTCCGAAATTAACTGAGCCGGGGTCCCGAATTGCAGGAAGACGTCTGATTGCAATGCTTCGGCGATTGTTTTCGCGGTTGCCTTCCGGAGCGGTCGTGCTATTGTCCATTTCGTGTAGCGGTCCTGCATGACGAGTAATACTGTATTGCCGGACTTTGATCTGGGAAATGGGCCCATGATGTCTACCGATATGGTGTCCCAGGGTCCCTGTATGAACGGCGGCTGCAATTTTCCGGCGGGTTTCAGTTGGGACGACTTGTATTTCTGGCATTTTTCGCAGTGCCTTACATAATTTTTTACATCTTTTATGACTCCCGGCCAGTGGTAGTTTCTTGTTATTCTGTTGGCTGTTTTAGCTGCCCCGAAATGTCCTGCTGTTGGGGAGTCGTGGTTTTCCTCGATGAGGTTTTGCCTCTGGTACGTAGGTACGCATAGTTTCCATGGGCTGGAGAGGTTAGGCTCGGCCGGGTTTTGGTTGTCCCAGACGTGCTTCCAAAGTTTCCCGTCGATCATTTGGTATCCGGGAAACCTCTCGGGGCTTTCGGATACCCCTGCTGATAGCCGCTCGTACCACTGGCACGGCGGCTCTGCGCTTATCACTAGGATCTCCTCCTCCTGTTCTGTGCTGCTTAGTGGTTGCCTCGAGAGGGCGTCCGCTACCTTGTTGAGAACCCCTTTTCTGTATTTTATATCGAAGGAATATTGCTGAAGCTCTAATCCCCATCGTGCGAGCCTGCCGGTCGGGTTTTTCATGTTTTGCAGCCATTTTAAGGACTGATGGTCTGTTAGCACTTGGAACTTGTAGCCCTCGATATATGGCCTCATCTTTTGCACCCCATATATTATCGCGAGGCACTCTTTTTCTGTGGGTGTGTACCTTGACTCTGCTGGGGTTAAACTTCTGCTTGCATAAGCGATGACCCTTTCTTGCCCATCTATCCTCTGCGTGAGGGCCACCCCCAACCCACAGTTCGATGCGTCGGTCTGTAAGCAGAACGTCTGCGAGAAGTCGGGACAGGCGAGTACGGGCGCTGAGGTGAGCGCTGTCTTTAGTGTTCGGAAGGCCTGTTCTTGTGGGTCTCCCCACGCCCATCTCTTGTCCTTCTTTAGCAACTGGTTTAGGGGTGCTGCTTTTGTCGAATATCCCTCTATGAATCTCCGGTACCAGGATGTGATTCCCAAGAATCGTCTGAGCTGCCGCCGGGTTCTCGGGGCGGGCATTTCGGCAATCGCTGCGATTTTATCCGGATCTGTCTTTATACCCCCCTGGCCGACGATATGCCCTAGGTACTGTAACTCTGCCTGTGCGAACGTGCATTTGTCTGGGTTGAGTTTTAAATTTGCCTCCCTTAGTCTTCTGAATATTTCTTTTAGGTGACATCTGTGTTCCTCCTGATTCCTGGATATTACCACGATGTCGTGTCGTCCAGGTAGCTGAACGCGAAATCGACGTCCTGGCGTGATGACTTTATCGAGCAATCTCTGGAACGTTGCGCCTGCTGAGCTTAGGCCAAAGGGGGTGGTTCTGAACTGAAAGTGCCCTTTTCCGGGCACGCTGAACGCTGTTATCGCTTTACTCTTCTCGTCCAGTGGGACCTGGAAGTACCCCTGTTTGAGGTCTAGCGTGGAGATGAAGTTCGCCTCTCTCAGGCGGTCGAGAATTTCTGCTATTCGAGGTAGGGGGTAAGCGTCTTTTTTCGTATGTTCGTTGACCCGCCGGAAGTCAATTCAGAATCTGTGCGATCCGTCCTTCTTCTTAACGAGGACGATCGGTGAGCTCCATGGGCTGTTTGAGTGCTCAATAATTCCTTCTTGGAGCATCTTGTCCACTTCGTCGTTGATTATTTTCAGCCTTGCGGGGTTATACTGCCGATACGGTTGCCTGATGGGTTTGCAGCCCTTTTCTAGAACTATTTCGTGTTTTATCCAGTTCGTTGGCCCTGTTAACTGGCGAAACAATTTTAGCTCTGCCTGCAAAAACGATTCCATGCTGGTGCTGTACGATGCCGCGGCGCATGACGTGACTGCGATCGCGCCGGTCCTCCCGGACTCTGTCTTGTTTAGTCGAAATTCCGCTCCGTGTTCGCGCAAGAACGTGGCTCCGATGATTGCGTCTGTTTCTAGTTTCGGGAGCACCCTGAACGTGACGGTGGTGTTGAGTCGATCGATCTTACAGGCCACCGTGAGTGTGCATGTAATTGCGTGAGATGTTCCGTCGGCTAATTTTACGCTTCCTGCATGGCTTTTTATTCTTCTGTGACACAACTTCGCTATTTCAGCCCCAACGTAGTTCTCTGACGCCCCTGTATCTAAGAGTGCCTTGAAGTGGTGCGTTCCTATTGTTAATGTCACGAAAGGTCTGGGGTCTGTGGCGCCCCCTGCTGATTCTGCTACTATTTTTTCTGACGCGCTACCTGACGTGCGTATGCCCCGTTCTGGGGGGCTGTGCGGGTTTTATTCCCCCACAGCCCTGTCTTCGTTTTTGCTGCCTGTTGTTCTGCGGTTTGTTGCAGCACTGGGTCGCAAGGATCCCTTCCTTGCCGCATTTGCCGCAGAACTTCTTGGGGGCGTTCCGGCATTGGCTCCGGAAGTGCCCCTCTTGTCCGCACCTGTAGCAGACAGCGCCAGGCTGGGTGGGGCCGAGTCGCTGCGGCGCTCCCCTTCTTGTCTGTACGCTCTGTAGCGCTTCTTGTTCCTTCTGTAAATTTTCGAAGGCGCTGGCTGCCTCCAATAGGTTGTCTATGGACGTCACTTTGTGGAGGTGCAGATGGATGCGATATTCTGGGCGCATGTTCCGGATTACTCGCTCGAGTTCTTGCTCGGGGGACATTGACCCGTCCCGTCGTATCAGGGTTCGTATTGCGGTCACGTATTCCCTGATTGGTTCGTTGGGCCTTTGCTTCCGGGTCCTGATCTCCTCCTCTAGCGCCAGCCGGTACTCGTATGGGAAGAATGCTTTTGAAAATTCTCTGCTAAATTGGTTCCAGTTTTCCCATTCGTCCTTATTATTGCGGTACCATAGTAGCGCTTCCCCTTTCAACAGCTCGGGGAGTGCTTTTATCATGGCGTCCCTTGGAAATTCGTGGACGCACCGCAGCTCCTCGAGGCGTTCTGTGAATAGGATCACGTTGTCTCGCCTTGGGTCGAACTTCAGCCCCCATTTACGGGCGTGGTTGATTATTTCCGATCCCGTGAGTTGAGGTGCCTCCTCGTTGACCTTCGATGTCTGTGTTGGCCCCCGCTCCGTTCGGAGGGCCAGCTTCAGGAGCGCTATCTCGGCTTCTAGAGCGTTTATCCTCTCTCGATCCGTTCCGGCGGGTTGCTCGGGCTTGACCTTTGTACTTGCTTTGGGGACCGCCCCCGCCTGCTGCTGTTTGACGTGCTGGCTTATCCGCGCCCTGATGTCGTCCAGGGTGCCTGACGTTTCCAGCCCCCGTCTCCGTGCCTCTTTCTCGGCCTCCTCTTTGCTTAGCTGGTATATCCAGCTTAGCCCTGCAGTGGCTACGTCATCTTTGGTCATCTTGCGGTTTGTTTTTATTCCTGCTACTGTGAACGATTTCTCGGACTGACTGACTTGATACGACGGGGCAGAACTGAGAACGTGTGACGAAACTTCTTACAATTAAACGTTGGGCGCCAATCTTGTAACGGGATTTTCAGTAAGGTAGAGATGATTACCCAGGGATGGATGTCTGCCCCTTTGTACCCGCGACAAGTCAATTACAATTATAAAATCTTTATTTACAAGTACGGTAGTTACACATATATGTATTTGTTAGATTAATATTGTCAACCACTGAACCATATGGGCCGGCGCTCGTCCGCTGCTGGCCGTCTGATTGGCGAGAGATATCTGCGTCGGGGCATGCACCGCCGTTAGATTGGTCGGGCGGCTGCACGATTCACCTCCGGCTCCGCTGCGTCAGTCGCTCTCTTACCACCGCACGCTGCGTGTGCGTGTCTCCTGTTGCTGCGGCCTCCGGAATACGCGCCGTGACGGGATTTGGTAGAAAATCATTCGGCGATGCAATTATCTGAAACAGAAACCCGCTCCCGGAATGCGGAGGCGGGTATTATTGACGTTCAAGTCGGATAGGGCTCTATGAGGCCTTTACCCCCTTGACTATGAGTTCAGAGGAGAATGACACGCCGGATCGACAACTCATTACATTGCGATCCCGACGTCTGGTTTGTCTGGCCCTCAATACAGGCCAGGCGTCGTCTGAAAGGATCCGCCGGGACTTCAATACAGCCCCGGTCGATTCCCTAATGTGGGCGGCAGTCGATCAGAGCTCAATTCACTCTCATCGGTCTCCCGTCGCCGTGTTACAGTTAAGTTCAACTCAATTCATTGACCCACTATAACCGGCTAGATAAAAGGAACGGAGTGCACTCAATGCATGCCTCCGGAATACCTCCTAGCTCAGTTCACAGGGAGGGAGATGGTTCGCGAGTCAATGCCTCGGAAGATCTGACCTGCTTCTCCGTTGGGTCTGCTTATATAGCCGGTGCCGGCGAGATAACCTGCTAATCACCGCTGTAAAAAACTGTATCCTTCTGATAGACCCCTCGATTAATTAAAATAAATAATAATTATCAATGAATGCCTTGGAATTCGTTACACGCAATATTTCCAAAATGATTAGGTATGTAATAACATTTTTGTTACATCAATTAGAAGAATATATTTTATTGAAATTTTATAAATTTTGGTCAATTTTTGTAAGACCACTACGAGGGAGAAGCCATTTTGTGTAAATTAAAAATTGAATAATTATTATCATCCAAAAAGAAGAATTCACTACCTTCCTGGAGGATTGCACTGCTAGTCACTTGTCATGTCATATTTTTGGCATTGTGAAATCTATTAACAAGTTGGGGTGTGTCAGCTGTCAGTCAATCAATTTTCTGTTCTCTCTATTCGTCCTAAAAGCCACTAGTGTCCCCGTTCGTTGTTGTCAGATTGTTTGGTTTTTCTGAGGTATACAGTAATATTTGTTAGTCGTTGTCAGATTGTTCTATTCTTGTGCTATGTTACCTGTTGTCTTCAGTCATGTCATCTCTACTGTTATTAGGGCTGTTTGTAGTTCTTTTTTCTGCATCTAAGGCAATTAAGTAGGTGTAGATTTCACTCTCATCTGACTGACTCCCTTTGACTGCACTTGCACAGTCGTTCATTTGGGCGACTGAGTCGCAGGAGTGGCAAAAGAAAACGACTTCTTTTCGATTCTACTTACTATTGCCAAAGATTTTGACGTTGTTGGCAATTTGGTGGGAGATTTCAGAGCTGCACCCAGATCAAAGTCTCTTGGAAGGCGTTTCAGTTTTACCTGAAAATCATTGAAAAATTAATCAAGCTGGCTCTTTCTGTTGATTTTAGCAGAAGCTGTTTGCGCAACGAGAAAAGCAAACAAAACTTGCACCAGATGATGGAGCCGCAGTGGCAGTCTTGCTAACACCAATCTCATTTGACTGACTCCCTTTGACTGCACTTGCACAGTCGTTCACGGTAGAAATACCGTCTTTGTGGGACTGAGTCGCAGGAGTTGCAAAAGGAAACGACTTCTTCTTGATTCTACTTACCACTCCTCAAAATTTTTGACATTGCCGACAGTTTGGTCGGAGATTTCAGAGCTGCACCCAGATCGAAGTCTCTCGGAAGGCGTTTCAGTTTTACCTGAAAATCATTGAAAAATTAATCAAGCTGGCTCTTTCTGTTGATTTTAGCAGAAGCTGTTTGCGCAACGAGAAAAACAAACAAAACTTGCACCAGATGAAGGAGCCGCAGTGGCAGTCTTGCTAACACCAATCTCATTTGACTGACTCCCTTTATTGCACTTGCACAGTCGTTCACGGTAGAAATACCGTCTTTGTGGGACTGAGTCGCAGGAGTTGCAAAAGGAAACGACTTCTTCTTGATTCTACTTACCACTCCTCAAAATTTTTGACATTGCCGACAGTTTGGTCGGAGATTTCAGAGCTGCACCCAGATCGAAGTCTCTCGGAAGGCGTTTCAGTTTTACCTGAAAATCATTGAAAAATTAATCAAGCTGGCTCTTTCTGTTGATTTTAGCAGAAGCTGTTTGCGCAACGAGAAAAGCAAACAAGGCAACTGGTTGTGGGTGACCAATCGCGAGAGACTTTGGGTAGTAGGTAGTTTGTTTTGCATTAACCAAGAAACCGACTGGTTTCCCTGTTTGGGTTTTCTCGGTGGTCAAACGACTTAGGAAATTCGAAATTATCATATAGGTTGGCCATAGTATAGTCAAATTCATCAAAAACAAAATAAAAATTGAGGTCACATGAGTATAATTTTATTGATGTAGCTTGTCAACCTGTTTCGGGGGTCAACCCATCATCAGGACAACTGCAAGTGAGATTTATGCCAAAATAGAGATGTTTTTATACAAAAATTAACAATTAAAATTATTATTGGTCAATTACAATTACAAAGAATACTCACTTGTCAGTTATTGGCAATTTCAGAAAAATACAGGTGTTATCATTATATATGTATATGAGACAGAGATAGATGAATGATAGATCTATTGTAAGATTCGATAATAATTGCCGTTCGAAAATTCTTGGGAATTATACTACGTTTATAGATGTTAAAACTTATTTAAGCCTTTTTCGAAGTGAAAAGGGTTTAGATTGATTTACTTGTTGAAGATAGTATTTGGTTACAAGTAGTTGAAATTACATATTTTAATTTTACGAGAGCAAGTGAAACTGGATCGAACCGTGAGGCCAGGAAATGAGAGAAATTAATTAATCATATTTTTTGACAAGATGGAGGTCATTTATCTGTTGGATGACGTAGAATATTGTAAGGTAAGAAGAAGAATGTCTAGATTCAAGATGTGACGTCAATCAATCAATCAATCAATCAATCCATCAATATAGCATTGACCTGTTAAAAGTCAAAAACAACAAACGTGTAAACTGTCATACTTACTGTCGGAAAAGATTGATGTAATCGTTAATCTCTCACAATAACATGAAAATTATAATATAAATTGGTAATGTAAAATGTAAACAAAATAATCTTGGTTGACGGAAACTAAATTATAATAATAAACTATGTTGATTGAATACTATATGACTGAACAAAAAATAATAAAATAATAAGGAACTGGGGCTCGCTAGTTATGAGGTTTTTCTTGAAAATTAAGGTAAGGTTTTATATAGAGGATTGAATTAAAAAAAGAAATTCATTTGATTGTTGAGGCATTTAACATCTTTCCTATTTTGTGCTTTGTCTATTTCGTAACTCTCAAACAAATCAAGAAAAAGTCCTCTTTTATCGATCTGTTTAAGTATTGTGCTACATTCTCCGTAATTAAAATCATGGTTATTGAATTTCAGGTGATGACAAAATTGTGAGATGTCATGTTTCTTGATATGTTCATCTATTCTAGTTTTCAAATTCCTGCAAGTTTGTCCAACATATAATGCTATTACAGTTTTGGCAGTTTAGTTGGTAAATACCACTTTGTGATAGCTTGTCTAACTTATCTTTACTGTGGACCAACGTTTGTGCCAAGGTGTTAGAAGCGGAAAAAGAAATTCTAGAGTTCGAGTGTTTTTGTATTATGTTTGAGATTTGTGACGAAATGGGTCCTATGTACGGCATTGAAAAATATTTAGGGGTAGTTGAAGTTAGTGTGGGATTATCAATGTAAGGAGATGGAGTGGTTCTATTTCTGATGTATTTTGCATTGATTTTTTCTATTATGTCTGGATCGAATCCGTTATTGATTGCTATAGTTTTTAAAATTTGAAGTTCTTTATTATAGTTTAAATTTGATAAATATAATATATTTGATGAATTTAAATTTGATAATGAGTTTAAATTTGATAAAGGTACATTGTTTAGTCTGTATATGTATGATCTGAATGCTGATAATTTATATTGAAAATGGTGATTTGAATTAAAATTAATAACGTGGTGTAGGTTTGCGATAGATTTCAAATTCTATATTATTTTCGTTGCGGGTTAAAGTCAGGTCTAAAAAATTAATTTTGTTATTAGTTTCTATTTCCACAGTGAATTTAATGTTGGTGTTGATTGTGTTCAAAAAATTAAGTATGTCTGTTACTGTGTTTAAATCGCCCTCCACTATTACAAAACAATCATCCACATATCTCGTCCAAAGTTTAATGTATTTGAAAATCTCTGATTTACTAAATGTTTTTTCCAGATCATCCATAAAAAATTCTAATAGAAGCGAAGAGAGACTGTTACCCATAGCGAGTCTCGTCATATATTCATCTCTGCTAATCTTCTCTTCGATTGTAAATCTCCGTAAAATGCTGACCAGGTGATTGACTTCATTCATATCGTATAGGTTGGCCATAGTATACTCAAATTCATCAGAAACAAAATAAAAATTGAGGTCACATGAGTATAATTTTATTGATAAATGGCTTGTCAACCGGTTTCGGGGGCCAACCCATCATCAGGACAACTGCAAGTGAGATTTATGCCAAAATAGAGATGTTTTTATACAAAAATTAACAATTGAAATTATTATTGGTTAATTACATTCGAATTGGTCAATAATTCGAAATTAAACAGGACACAAAATTTTACAGGACAGATCAAAGTAGAGTTGAGCTGTTTAAACTTGGGAACCTCGGGATCTGGGTATATTCTGGAGGAGGGTCCAGGAACAGGTGAAAGCGTGGCCTCAAACTGAGCGGGAACTATGTTATCTGAAACATAAAATAATTAATACATTCCAAAACAACAAAAATCTGTAACCGAATAGCTGCTCAAATACAAAAAAGTAAAATGTCAATTATTACTACCTACATATCAAAAAACACAGACGAGTATTATAAAAGTCATGAGTGCACTGAAAAGATTTTTTAAGGTGTGTCTTGTAATGTGCAAGAATAAAGTCAATAAAATGTAAGCCAATAAAGAATAAAGTCAAGAATTCAATTAAAAATACAATTTGATATATTTCTGTTTAACTTAAACTTAAATAATATTTCGTCTGCTCAGAAAGTCAAACAACTAATCAATGCATGCCACCTCCCAATTAGATATCCACCAGAATTTTTTGTATAATTTTTAGAAACCTCAAAATAATACTACATATAACGAAGGAACGAGGAACACTAGAATTATTCTGGATTTTTAATTCGTGCTTGTTTTCTTGTTTATGTGTACCTTCTACAATATTTCTTATGACAGCAAAGTGGCGACATTTTTAGTGACATGACAGGAATGACATATTGCCGGACCAGTGTAACTGACAATAAAGAATTTTGTAAGACTTTTAATTTGGTATTAATAAAGTGTAATAACAGTAACAATACATTTAAATATACATTAAAATCAAGAAGCTCTCACCACCAAAAAACACTGCCCCTCTATCAAAAGAGTTTTCGATAGGCTCCATTTGTTCTCGCAGTCCTCCTGCAATTTGAGCCCCAATATCGCCGAGGGCGGACTTGTACCTCCCGCCTTCAGTTTCCATAACCTCCTTCTAAATAAAACAGATTACTAGTATCAGGTAGTGTAAAAATTCTATAAATAAATAGCAAGCAATTCATGATTTTCGTTTAGCTGTTGATTTTACCCCAAGGGCGTAGCAAGGATTTTTTCTAGGAGGGGGGGCATGGGTGGTTCGAGACGCAATCTAAGAAAAAAGTGAATGTAAAAAGAGAAGGAAGGTCCCTCCCAAAATAGTGGCGCGGGCGAAGTTTTTCTATTATTCAAGGTCACGCAATTTTCTAGCTCGTGAATAAAATACAGGGTTTGAAAAATAAGCCGAAGAGGTAATTATTCGTCTTATTTTTTGCCTCAAAGTTCATATAAACATAGGTCCACAACCGCTTACTGATTTAAATGGTGTTGAAATTAAAACAAAAAAATTGTTTTTCTATTAATTAAACAATTAAAAAAATATAGCTCAATATAGCAAGGAGCCGTTTTGCGGACCAATATTTATATGAACTTTTAGGCATTAGAAAGTCAAATAGTTACCTCCTTTCGTATATAGTCACTCTCATTATGAAATAAAAATTAAATTGTTATGATCATTTTCCTTAAAATTATTTTTTACCTTAGAAGGTACATTAATTGTTAATATCTTATTGACTGTCGTTTTTGTGCAATTCAAAAAGTCGCTCTTGTCGTTCGGGAAATGGAGTTCGGAAAAGGGATTTCTAATGGAATATAAACAGAATCAAGAGATGGGAAATTATAATAACAATAGTAAGTATTATACAAAAAGAAAAAATTGGCTACGATCGCATCAAAAAGCACTGGGTAGCCAGATTTTGAACCACCGCTGCCGATGAAGACAGCAAAAAAAAAACCTCCCCCTGATAAAGCCCATCAGGGAATTATCAATATTCAAGGCCTTGCAATTTCTCAGTATATGAAGAACAAAATTTCTTTGAAAATTTGCCACCTTAGGCTATATAGCTCTACCCTTTACATTGTAAATTGTAGCTACACTGTATCAGGTAGGTAAAAGTAGGCTATACCTACTTAAAAAAAAAAAAACATAATCCTATATAGTAATCGGATCAAACCGGTTACCTCGAAATTCCGTGAACTCCGAAAGTTGGGTTTACACTTAAAATTTTATCTGGGGTGGGCCAGAAGGATTCTGGGGTGGACCGGGCCTCTTTGCTACGCCCTTGTTTTTCCCATTTTTTAAGCAGGAAATTAGAAGAAAATATATTTAAAAATTTGATAAGCTTGATAAGACTTAGATAGCTTCCTCGCTGGTAACCCCCATGTCCTCCAGCTTTCTCGCATATACATACTTCTTTCTAAACAGGAAAAAAATTCAAGTTAATTTTTATTACGATATATGACCATAAGATCAGTAATATTTTAGGAAATATAGGATCAAGTAAATATGAAAATCAAAACTAGCCACTGAAATAAAAGTATTCATATGTACTATACATACGTTGCTTTCTGTCACCTCTTTGCGCAGCTTCTTTTTAAATTGAAATATTTTTTTTTATTGAAAATGCACATGCACTGCAGGGAAATCCCTATGACGCTCTGGGAGCGGTGCATGAGCGGAGATATCGATTCACGTTGGCCTTGAATCTCTGTAGGTTGTATACTTCGGGAAACACGCCCTTTGGAATGCTATTCCAAAGTGATGCGGTTCTATACATAAAAGAGGTCTGAAATAGGGTGATACGAGGTGTAACGAGCTGAACCTGATACGGATGAGCGTCTGCGGCTCGGCGTGTATTTCTGCCCGGTCTTGATCTTGGTGGGATCAAGCGGGCCACGTCTTTTGAACACTTTCCATTGAAATATCTGTAAAACAGACTCAGGTCAGTTACTCTTCTTCGATGTTCGAGAGTGTCTAAATTTTTTGTCAAATCTGGGTCCCCAATCAAGCGGATGGCTCTTTTCTGAATAGAGTCGAGTAGTCTCAGCGTATGTTTAGGAGCTGAGCTCCCAATATGTGAGCAATACTCCAAGGATGGTCGGATTTGAGCCTTGTATAAGAGGAGAAGCTGTAAAATTTCTTCGTGCGGAAGAGTGTTCCAAGTTTTTGAGAAGCACTCTTCGCCAGACCTGCAACATGATCATGCCAAGACATGTTCGCTCCAAGGCTCACTCCAAGTAAACGAAGAGATGACGCTGGGGTAAGAGAGTGTCCCGCCATCATCATATCTGGCTCCAAAACGTTGGTCTTTTTGGAGAAGATGGCTGCTTGGGTTTTTCCAGCATTAAATTGGACTTGGTTTCTATCGTCCCAAGTTAGAATGTCTTGCAAGTCATTGTTAAGTATGGCAACTTCTTGCTCCCTGCGAGTCTGTGCGTCGATGGCAGATGTTCGCGCATCTAACGTATAAGAAGATATGAGTGTCCTGTCGTCGGCAAAACTGTATATTGAATTTTTTGTTGTTTCAAGCAAGTCGTTTATAAATATTAGAAAGAGAGTCGGAGATAAAATGGATCCCTGAGGCACACCGGCATTGATGGAAAAGGTCTCAGAAAGAACTCCATCGACTGCCACCTGCAATGAACGATCTCCGAGATAACTCGCAAGCAACAAGCAGAATTCGAAAGCTCTAGAAATATCAAGCGCAACCCCTCGAGACTCCCCATGGTGCTCGATTGCGCTGTTACACAACTCGGTGACGTAAGTGAGGAGGTCACCAGTTGACCTCTGTTTGCGGAATCCGTATTGGCGGTCGCTGATTAATATGCTGCCTTCAGTCCTTCAGGAGTTCTGGTGTTGCTGGAGCGGCTGTTAAAATTTCGGGTTATGGATGCTCAGACATCAGCCTTTTTTTTTGAAGGCCTGGCTGTTTCTTGGCTTGTCTTCTATGACATCTATATACCTAAGAAAATGGGCAGGAATGATAGGAAGTGTTTAATATAAAACTGGAAGACTGGAGTTTGGTTTCGGTAATTGGATGGCTCGGTATAAAGACAATGTAGGCCCATTGCAGGGTTAGGAATCTACACGTTATGAAAGTTGAATTGGAATAGAGGCACGGAACTCTTAGATCGCTGGGTTATTGTAAGTCGAGAGCATTTAAGCATTTCAAATCGATAATAATTATTATAGAAGTGCAAAATTATTATGCTTAAGGCTGATATTATTTCATCTTCCATTATAAGTTCGAACAAATTTTGTATGTATGGTCCTTTGGGAGGTATGTAATTCGCAAATTTGGTAGCACAACTTTATTAATAAATTTACACACTTTATTATTGTGATTCAATCAACACGGAAATAGGTAAGTACGTTGGTACTCACCCTTTAACTAGCTCCAGCAAGATTTGCTTCTCCTCCGCCGTAAAATTCGCTGCCCGGTCCCGTTTTCCCTTCTCGACAGTCAGGTCCGGGTCATTTATACCTTGATCCACCTAGATATAAAATTTATTTTTAGTAAATACTATCAGATCTTGAATTGCCTAACCACCAGAACTTACATTTGGTAGGATCTTGAGTTTCTTGCTTGTTGCTTGGCTTTTCACGCTTTTTCTTCTGTGGCCTGTGGCTTGGGTCTGGGTCATTGAACTTGACTAAAATGACCTGACACCACTTATTAGGTCCTATTGGGTATTAGGTAAAAATTGTAGGGCCCTTATTATTTAACTTCATGTGAAAAAAAGTTTTATAATCATTTTAGGGAGACAGCCTGCGGGCGGTCTGGGGGGAGTATCCCCCAGGATGAAGGGGGTTTAGGGGTCTTCTGACGCATTAATTAAACCACCACGATTTATGTTCCGGACAAATTTGTCCGGATTGTAAGAAATGCTATCAGCACAATACGTGTGAATCGGATCCCCTGTTTTTATGGGTTAAAATATCTATGAGAGCATGTCAATTTTGGCACTAAAACTCGCACAATGCATCCCGCAATATAATATACCACATTTTCGTGTAGGCCACTCAAATTGATTGAGTCTATACATGAAATTAAATCAATTTCATCAAGATTGTTCTGAGGAACTTGTTCCTTTTGTTTCGTCATTTCTGAAAAAATACGTTGAGTCCCTAATACTTTTTTTCTGGTTTCATTTCATGCTTATATAGTTAAATCAGGATTACTTTCTTATTATATTTATATTATTCTTTTCTTTTTCGTCAAAACTGCCGTTGTGTAGACATTTATTGAAGATAAACATCTTCTGGGGAAAAAATTATATTAATCATACATATATATTCATCATACATCATCCATCATATATTCATCCTTTGATGACGTAACATTCCAGCGTTCGGGGCTTCTTATTTCGGTGGTAACGGTGAAAACTTTATCTTTGAAAAATTTAAGAATAATCTTATAGATATAGACATTTCGTCGGCTTCATCGGCAAATGACGTAAGTCCATTATTTTCAAAAAATGAGGCTTTAGCGCAATCTCTTAGAAAACCGACTAAAGCTATCTGTGTATCTAAAATATCGTTTGTCCAGTTTAATACAGAAACACACAATTCCGTGTTGAAAATTTTAGTTTTATAAAATTACATAGAAAACTTCAGTTTATTTTAAGTTTTAAGTGTCTCCTGTAAAATTTTGCATTTGGGACTTACGTCATTTGCCGATTAAGCCAACGATTTGTCAAAATTACATTAATAAACTACTCCATCAGTTTTAACTGACAGGTGACAAATTGAAAAAAAATAACAACATGCTTAATCTTTAAAATTATTAGGTTTCAATTTAGATGGAAACCTTAATTAGAAATTACACATTAATACAATATCAAAAAACCTGTGCAAAATTTGCTTCCAACTTCGATTTTTAAAGAATAAAGGATTAAAATTAGGAATTTTAAAAACAGTATATTATTCAAATTTTTATTCTATTTTAAAATACGGAATCATACATTGGGGAAATTCTTTTGATTGGTTGATTATTTTCAAAATTCAAAAAAAATTGCATAAGAATACTAGGCAATGTTGATCGCATGACATCTTGTAAAAATTTATTTTTAAATTTTATCATTTCCAAGTCTATTTATTGTAAATGTTATAAAATCTAGAGCCAGAAATAAATGAAACACCGGTATAATAAAGAGATTATATTAGTTAGGTATTCAATGTAACTCGACACCAGTCTTCTTAAGACAGCAGGCCGGGAACGCTCGCTGATGCCGACCCTTGATCCAGCGCAGACTGCCGGTCTCCCGGTCTCCGCTCCGCAATCCAAGGTACCCGACCAACCTGGTGTACTTCACCCACTTGAGGATAATGTTCTTGTTCTCGTATTCTCGTACTATACAGGGTGATCGGATGGCCAGAACTTGTAGAGCGGTTACAGTCGGTCAACCTGACGTTCCTTCACGCCCCGTGAAGGGTTTACCTGTAACATATGTACACAATTTGATTAGATACTTATGAAAGAAGTGTTGAATGAACCTATTCGTTTTCCGAGATGTCCTCGCTTGATGACAGTCTCGTAACAAATAGCTTCATTCGATCTTAGGGGCGTATCCCCGAATAAGCCGTTCTCGCACTTTCGATCCCGGCAATTCGTCTAAAACGTATATCGATCGTTATCGACTTTCGTAACGGCAAAGGGCTGTAACGTCTGCGTTACTTTCTTTCTCTTTTAGAAGATTCCCTTTGTTTTGTTGAGAACTGTAAAATTACAGTCCCCCACAATTTCCTACAATAATATAGACCGCAACATCGAACCGGTTATCACACTATGTCTCGACTCGTAAGGGTTGGTGCTGTTAGGATAATTCACTACTAGATGGCGTTTCAAGTCTCTTTTCTCGTTTGGTTTCCATAAGCCCCTTCTAGTTTTGGTTTCTAAAAGAAACCAAACAAACCAAATAAGTTTGCTTGGGTGTCAACTGTCAATCAGATTTCAGTATCAGACAGTGACATTTCTACTTTCACCAAACGGGGCGGAGGTAGATCCGGTCCCATCGGAACTGAATTCATTTCCTCTTTGATTGTCGACCAAGGAAGTTCATTCCTTGACCGTTCTCGCTACAAAGCCTGTTGTACAGGGTAAGTCGCCATTACGAATTTTTCTAAAAGCAGGTTCTAATTTGATTATTATTTGTTTTTAGCTTTCGGGATTCTATCTTAAATTTTACCTTATACCTTTATCGTTACCTTTATCTTTGGTAAATACCTTATCTTCATCTGTACCTACGAATATCTGAGCTAAATACCTATTGTAAACGAGGCAGCCATCTTGAACTTTGAGGAAACAAAGGGAGCGTCACTTGTTTTCTTTTCCACGGCTATCTAACTCATCCTTACATCGTTTCCACTTATCCATGGTGAAATAAATCAACGATTTGGAGATTTTCAATAGCAACGGAACATTTTCCCGGTGCTGGTGCTGTTTGGCTTTTCAACCCCAGGAGTATCGCTAGGGCGTGGTCTCTACACCTGCTGTTTTTCTGGAGACTTCAATGCTCGATTAGACATCACCCCATCAAAGCAAGCAGCCTAGGTTTGAAAGTCTAGGAGCAGATAATAAATATCCTTTTTACTGTCGAAATAAAGACAGTTTTACATCAATCAACTTCATTCCGGAAACTGTAAGTTGCCTTTATTTTATTTCACCGAACGTGATATGGAACTACAGGAAGATCAGTGCTATGTTGTGAATTAATTAATCACCACTCACAGACTTTATCTTTCCCGATATAAATAATATCGGAAGTATTTTATTGTTGTACCAAAGCTGTACAAAGTAAAGGATCCTTTATTTTAAACAAATTAATTGTTTGAGAATACATATTTGAAATTAAAATCTTTAGAGTAAGTCAGGATAATTATTGATTTAATTAAACAGAACATGTAAAGATAATTTGATCATTAAACCAATATTACAAACTATTCTGGCAACAACATTTTAACATCATTATAACCCTAAATCTATTTTTTATTAGTTCTTCATAGAGTTTAGGTAGCACAAGTTAACGAAGAATTGGCATCCCCAACCTACCTTAGATATCTATTAAAGTGTGAACTTTAAGAATTAAAGCAGCGGAATAACTAGCACTCTGATAGTATTTGATTCGGTTTTCAAGTTATTCAAAATCATTATCTCTTGAGAAATTTGTCATAAAATATTCTCTCGAAACTTTACAGTTTTGCCGAAGCAATATTTTGTCTTTCGCTTGCACTGCAAGCTCTAGCTAACGTTGCATTTTGGCAATTCCTGATTTTTAACCGTTTTCGCTGACGCTGCAGGACTTTCATTCGTAGCTCAAGCTTTAGACCTTTTTTTTTCGTCATTAGAACCCTTAGCCTTTTGGACATCGTGTGTCCAACGTTACACATTTTCGACGAAGCATGCTTCTTATCGTATTTTTGGTACCTCTGTTTTGCCGTAAGCAAACGAGAAGCGTCACTTCTCAACGTTTTCAGATTCGTTTTTGTAGTTCGTCTCTGCAAACGAAGTTTGCAGCTTCGGCCGTCAAAAGGCATCCTTAACACCTCGACGTCTTTAGCCAAAGAACAACTTTTCGTTATCTAAGTACTTACTACTTACTTACCATTTTACTTACCAATAGGGGCTTTCCCTATACTGGGGAAATTTACCGTTGAGTATATTCCCCCTTTACCTTGGCGACAGCCTCATCCCAACGCGTCTCGTCTTCGGTTGGGACCATCAGGGCAGAAACAGTTGAACGATTCATCCTCTCCACTTGGTCGTTAGCCCTTGGAGTTGATATTCCGCACAATACTCTGGATACCCAAACGTACACAGAAGTTCGTAAAACTCTTGCTCGTAAAAAGCACTTCCACGCGGTCTTTTTAATAATTTTTGTTCGTTAAACTCTAACCTACTCGTAAAAGCAGTCAAATGATCCGACGTGGACTTCAAAAAATTTCAATGACCAGCTGAAAAAGAAAATTATTACGGGAAGGGTTTTGGTATCTGCTAATGCTTTCATACAGATAGCCAAACTTCGTAAATCCGTCTACGATGTCTATATTTACCAGCAGTACACTCGTTACTGGTAGTACTTCCAACTGACGAGTTAACGGGTCAACATGACTCATCTTCGTCTCGGGGTGGTATTCTATATCAAAGTCATACTCTTGATTCGTGAGCGACTCTCGTGTAATTCGTGGTACTACATCTCGCTTCCACATAATGTAACGGTGGTTACATTGCAATACATACAAATTGCAATCGGTGGTTACTTTTCATTCAATTTAAATGCTAAAATTCTTAGTAGGGCACCTACCTACTACGGCTAGCGCTTTCAGCTCATAAGAATGATAATGTTGCTCCTCTTTAGTCGTAGCTCTACTGACATATTAATGGCTTTAAGGGCTCCGTCTGTTTGCCGTTGTATGAGTATGCTTCCTATTCCGATTTTACTGGCATCACAGTGCACCTCGGTATCTAAATTGCGATCGTATATCGCGAGAAGAGGCCTTTCGACAAGTTTTCGTTTCAACTCGTCAAATGCGGTTTCCTGGTCATTTCCCCAATGAAAACTATGATCCTTTCGCGTCAAATTGCTCATGGGTTTGGCAATGGCCGCAAACCCTTTTACAAATTTTCGAAAATAACTAGCTAGGCCTAGAAATCTTCTAACCCCATGTACGTCTGTTGGCTTCGGAAACTCCGCAACGGCCTTTATTTTATCTTATTTTATCATAGCCAGGTCTAATACCTTCTCCTGTAATTTCATGACCCAGGTATTCTAGCTTCGTGTGAAGAAATCGACATTTTGTAAGCCTCAGGGTCATCCCTGCGTCTCTAAACAGTTGCAAAACGGTTTTGAGATGTTCGATGCCTAGATCAATCGTCTTGGATGGAATAAGCACATCATCGAGATATACCAACGCAGTACTAAAACGCAAAGGACCTAATATTTTATTAATAGGAACCGTGCATAAATGCATCAGCGCCAGTAGCGGTCAACAGTGTAAGTTCTCACATAATCACAATCACATCACATTCATCATTCCATTCATTCATCACAAACACAAAAGTTATAAAAACAAATTAGGGCTACTATAATTAATAATAGTTTTTTGTTATTTCAAGTTTCATCTTTAATCAATAATCAGTATCTTGATTAAATTAGCTATGAATGCAGGTTATCGTACTAGCTCTACAAATTGCTCAGTTCCCGGGTGTTCAAATACTTATAGCAATACTAATAAAAACGTGAAATTCTACAGCTTTCCAAATAAGCCGCATGAGAAAGATCGCCGGCAATCCTGGATCAATAATATTAAAAAAAATTTTGTGAGTTAATTAACGTAGTCTTTGTTTATTATAATAAGCTGACTTAACCTCTTAATTTAAGGTTAACTAAAACTGGATGCAGGTAATGGGAACCCGCAAGATTTTCCAGAGTTTGCAGTGATCATTTTATAGGAAATGAAAAATCTAACCATCCGTTGAGCCCTGCCTATAATCCAACAGTTTTTACTTTGAAGACGACCTCAAAAAGATTCAATCGTTTTATGAAGAGAAAGGAAAAACTCTCTTCAGTTACTGAGGAGAGGGAAGCAACAGTTGAAACTTTGGCAAAAGCAGATGATCTACAAGAGATTAGTTCGGTTTCTGTTGCTTGTCAGTGTAATTTTAATGCACCCAAAACCGAACAGTTTAGATTTGAATCTACCTTTTACCCAGAAAATGAAACTAGTACTCAGGGTGATATAATTGCTACCAAGACATTCGTATCAACCGAGGAAAAGTGTGTAGGCCCAGATGACAATGTTACCATTAAATGTGTTGGAGGTTTTCACGGTTACGAGTCGTTAAAAACTAACGAAGAAATA